>NW_026844042.1:889912-905542 GCF_029531705.1 Pantherophis guttatus
AAAGAAAGAAAGAAAGAAAGAAAGAAAGAAAGAAAGAAAGAAAGAAAAGGAGGTGGAGAGACCACCTAATAAGGAAACATTTACAGAAAGAGAATTAAAGAACCAGAGGAATCTCAAAATTACTGCCGTTTTTTTTTTAAAGTTCAGCATGACTTGCAACTCTGACATCTTATATATTTGTTTCCCATTAATAAAAACATCTTTAAACGTAACCGAGGCCTTACTATTCAATATGCACAGCTAGGATTAGATTGTCCGAGGATTCATTATACGTACATCCAAACACACAATTTCCTATTAAACCCCAGGCAGCCTGGAAACTAATGACCCCTTCTCTCTTTCCAGATTCTGCTCCCTAAATTCTGTGGCCGGCGCTGAGCAGGCTAAGATTTACACCCGTTGCCAGTCCTTCCTTAAGCCTGCCTTTAGATCCACGTGTGACCCATTTTTCTCCCTGCCAGCGAGAAAGTCAACACAAACTTAGAGGGGGAAATCCTCCAAAAGACCCTTTAGCGAGTAAATCGGCACCTGTTTCCATAGAAATGTCTCATTATTGCACAATGGACTACCATTGCAAGGAATTTGCAAGGCCGTTGAGCTCGCTCTTGAGATCCGGCCATGAACGGTGTGAATGAGTTTTTAATGTTTTTAATTTTTCAACGTTTTTTTTATAATGATTTTTTAAAATGTATTATGAGCCACCCTGAGTCTTCGGAGAGGGACGGCATATAAATTAAATTAATTAAATTAAATTAAATTTTACAAACGCCACTTAAAAAGCTGTCAAATACCGTTTGGGAGGCTAAATGAGAACATCCTGTGTCCGCTGGTGATTGTGGTCGTCGAACTTAAGTACACCTGAGACACTTTCTTTTAACTCCTGTCTGCTTTCTTCTGAAAGTGTTAATACCACTTTATAAGGCCTTGGTAAGGCCACACTTGGAATACGGCATTCAGTTTTGGTCGCCACGATGTAAAAAAGACGTGGAGACTCTAGAAAGAGTGTAGAGAAGAGCAACAAAGAGGATTAGAGGACTGGAGGCTAAAACATATGAAGAACGTTTGCAGGAACTGGGTATGTCTAGTTTAATGAAGAGAAGGACTAGGGGAGACATGATAGACGTCTTCCAATATCTCAGGGGCTGCCCCAAAGAAGAGGGAGTCAAGCTATTCTCCAAAGCACCTGAGGGCAGGACAAGAAGCAACGGGTGGAAACTAACCAAGGAGAGAATCAACTTAGAGCTAAGGAGAAATTTCCTGACAGTGAGAACAATTCATCAGTGGAACAACAAGGAGCCTTAACCTACTAGCCAATTCTGTTTCAGTCCAGAATATTTTTAAACTATTTGAGGCTCGGGGAGAATGAGCAAGCTCTGTGCAAGAAAGAAAAATCTTCAAGTCCCTTTATATTTTTTTTAATGATTGGTTTTATTGCCTGGAGTAGAGAGACATCTTAAGGCAATAAAACCAATCATTAAAAAATATAAAGGGACTTGAAGATTTTTCTTTCTTGCACAGAGTTTGCTTAAGGGAGGCGGTGGCTCAGGGGCTAAGACGCTGAGCTTGTCAATCGAATGGTCGGCAGTTCAGCAGTTCGAATCCCTAGTGCCGCGTAACAAGGTGAGCTCCCGTTACTTGTCCCAGCTTCTGCCAACCTAGCAAAGCCCATAAAAAATGCAAGTAGAAAAAATAGGGACCACTTTTGGTGGGAAGGGAACAGCGTTCCGTGCACCTTTGGCGTTGAGTCATGCTGGCCACATGACCACGGAGACGTCTTCGGACAGCGCTGGCTCTCCGGCTTTGAAACGGAGATGAGCACCACCCCCTAGAGTCAGGAACGACTAGCACATATGTGCGAGGGGAACCTTTACCTTTAGAGATGTCTTGCTCCGTCTCTCTCTTGAAGATCAGTTTGTTCTAGTGGTTAAGGCACCAGGCTAGAAACTAGGAGATGGTGAATTCTAGTACTGCCATAGGCACGAAAGCCAGCTGGGTGACTTTATGCTATTCACCAGGAGAGATGGTGAGTTCTAGTCCAGCTTTAGGCAGGAAAGCGAACTGGGTGAATTTTGGCCAATCATCAAGAGATGGTGAGTTATAGTTCCGTCTTAACCTGAAAGTTGGCTGGGTGACTTTGGGTCAATCACCAGGAGACAGTGAATTCTAGTCCAGCTTTAGGTATGAAAGGCAGCTGAGTGACTTTATGCCATTCACCAGGAGATGGTGAATTCTAGTTCAGCCTGAGGCATGAGAGCCAGTCTTTGTCTGAACCCAAACCACCTCACAAGGTGTGAGGAAAAACACGCTGTGGGGAAAACACAAGGAGGAAGGGGATTAGGTGTGCTCACCACCTGGAGTTATTTATAAAAAGACGGGACATAAATAAAATATTTAAAAGAATGAAAAATCTGATGTTTTCAAAGTCTGAACCATCTGCGGAACAATATGGTATCCTTCCATCTGGGGCTTAGAGTAAATGTATTTTTGATATTTTTCCCCCAACTCACACTGTCATTTGCACCCTGATCCACCCAACACAAGGTAACACAACACAACCTTTGTTGCCCTTGATATACTCAAACCTGGCATTTTCCGATGCCCAGTGATAGCTTGCTAATTCAGAAGAGGACTGAATGGATGATGATTCTTCTCTACCCACTTCTTGGAGATGCGTAATCTAGTCTGTTTGGCCTGAAAAGTTGGAATTGATTGGGGGGGAGGAAATTGTTTCCTCTCCCCCCCACCTTCCTACCTCAAAGTTCAAGGCAATTATAAAGTGCTTCTTTATATGGGAATTGTGTCTGTCAAAATCGCAGGCAGCATGCAGCAGCTTGCAGAAAATGGAAAAAAGAGAGAGAGAGAGAGAAATGGAGAACAAGAAGGTTCACAAATATCCATACATTAACATTAAGTCTTCACTGAAAAAGGAGGGGCGGGTGGAAATGACTTTCACAACGTCTCATGTTCATGCCACAGATCTTAACAGCATTGTCGTTTCGGAGCTTATTAGTGGCTGCTCCGATTGAAGAGAAAAGCATTTTCAGTTTGATTTAATCTAATACATATTTAATGCCTAGTTTGCACACTTGAAGATGCTTTTCTCCTAAGCGAGCAGGAAGGGGATACGGGGGAGGGAAAGGGGGGGGGGGAGTGGGGTGTGCAAGAGAACCAATTGGGAGTGCAATAAATAATACATGAACAAAAGACTCCCTTTCCTTCTTTTGATCTGAGGAAATCCCTCCAACGGGGATGGATGGATAGATAGATAGAGAGAGAGAGAGAGAGAGAGAGAGAGATGATATAGAGATAGATAGATAGATAGATAGATAGATAGATAGATAGATAGATAGATAGATAGATAGATAGATAGATAGATAGATAGATAGATAGATAGATGGATGGATGGATGGATGGATGGATGGATGGGATGGATGGATGGATGGATGGATGGATGGATGATGGATGGATGGATAGATATAGATGATAGACAAAGATAGATAGAGATAGAGAGATAGAGAGATGATAGATAGATAATAGATAGATGATGGATGATGGGTGATAGATAGATAGATAGATAGATAGATAGATAGATAGATAGATAGATAATAGACAGATGGATGGATGGATGATAGATGATAGACAGATGATAGAGATAGAGAGATAGAGAGATGATAGATAAATAATAGATAGATAGATAGATAGATAGATAGATAGATAGATAGATAGATAGATAGATAGATAGATAGATAGATAGATAGATAGATTCTGCAGATTTTCATTGTCCTCTTTCAAGCAAAAATCTGGTCTCCTTCCATGATGGCTGGTTGCATAATCCAGATCTACATTCAGCACTAAGCTATAAGTTACAGGTAAACCATCAGAATTGGATTGGTCCCTCACTCTAATATAAGGAAAGAGAAGAAGAGGGTGACCAACAGCAAGATGGATGGAGACAATTACAACAGTGATGGGTACACTATTGTAAGATCTGAAAGGCCAGCTTGGTGGCAGAATTGTCTTGGAGGAAATCTACGTGGTTGCTAAGAACTGACACCGACTTGATGGCATACAATCCATCAATCAGTTTGCATCACTCTAAGCCTAAATCTAACTTGATGGCCTAGTTTGAGAGAAGAAGCGTTCCCAGACCTCATTTTAAAGAGATACTTTAGAAAGAACTTCAGAAAGAAAGAAGAATCGGTTACGGTAGTCCTTCTCTTGAACTCTGTCAAGTTCAGTCTCAAACTACGATCCAGTGAAATGGGACATCAACAACAAAACAGCAGGACCATGGATATATTACCTCAAATGTATGAAGACATTATCTCAAATATATATTAAGAAATTACCTCAAATAGATGAAGAAATTACCTCAAATAGATGAAGAAATTACCTCAAATGTATGAAGAAATCACCTCAAATATATGAAGAAATCACCTCAAATATGTGAAAAAATCACCTCAAATATATGAAGAAATTACCTCAAATATATGAAGAAATTACCTCAAACATATGAAGAAATTATCTCAAATATAAGAACAGTTGCAAGAATTGAGTATGTCTAGTCTAGTGAAAAGAAGGACTTGGGGTGACATGATAGCCGTCTTCCAATATCTCAGGGGCTGCCACAAAGAAGAGGGGGTCAAACCTATTCTTCAAAGCACCTGAAGGCAGGACAAGAAGCAATGGATGGAAACTAATCAAGGAGAGAAGCAATCTGGAATTAAGAAGAAACTTCCTAACAGTGAGGACAATTAACCAGTGGAACAGCTTGCCACTAGAAGTTGTAGGTGTTCCATCAATGGTAATCATTGTCTGAAATGGTGTATGGTCTCCTGCTTGGGTAAGAGGTTGGACTAGAAGACCTCCAAGGTCCCTTCCAGCTCTATCCTGACTGAGAAATACTTTGGGCTACAATCCCAGATTCTCAAGCTGTTGCATCTGTTGATTTGTGGGGGCAATATAGGTTGTAGGCCCAAGTAGGTTTACTCATTGGATTATGACTAGAATACCGGGTAAAAAATCAGATAAATTGTAGAGCATCAGTTGGCTGCAACTTTATTTAGCTGCATTTCTTCCTACCTCAAATATGTCTCTGCTTGTTTTCTGAAGTTGGAAAACCAGGAATAGCATCTGCCAAAGAAATTATTTGTGTCCTGGACTCTAAATATTTGTTTGCTCTTCACACTTTTCAAATAAATTTCATGAGGAATCCGTTTGCTTTGCCTGAATATTGTCAACAATTTTCAGCCCATTAGGTTTTTACGGACCGCAAGAATAAAATTTGAAAACTATATGATTCATGATCGACAGATGCTCCTCAAAGCTTCATCCCCTACACACAACCACCATCCGAAGTAAATCTTGGATGGTTTCATACTTTTATGAATTCAGTACTGTCTTCTCAAGACTGGAAGGTGTGATTTACTATCCATCTACTAAGTATTAAGATTGTTAATCAATAGCTTAATCAATAGGAATGTAAGTAAAGCGTTGGACTCTCGACAGGTTTTTAGCATACACTGCCCCAAAATACATCAGTATTATCCTCCTCCATAGTAGAAATCATAAATTATGAAACGCGAAAGACAGGCAAAGCAGCAACTTACGGATAGTTCTCGACTTACAACCATTCCTTTAGTGACCGTTCCAAGTTACGACGGCACCAAAAAAAAGTGATTTATGACCGTGTTTTACATTTACGACTGTTGCAACGACCCCATGGTTACATGATCAAAATTCAGAGACTTTAATAAATTATCTCCTCCTATTCCTCTTCCTCTTCTCCACAAACCCCACTCTCTTCTAACACTGATTATATTACCTAAGTGGGTAATGAAACGTCCGCAAGAAAAAATCAAGCCCAGAGAGCACCAAAGACCCCCACAGTAGACATATGCACTGTCGCACACCCTTAGCCCCCTCCTGGCCAAATGCTAATTCAGATGTTGTGACTATGATCACCACCGACAAATGGAAAGCGTACTTTTGAATGTATGGGTGCGATGGGAAATGTTCCAACCTAGGCTTCCGTAGCAAGTATACAGCACAAACGTAGTCCCAGCAAACCCTTTTACTTCATACGGCTGTGAATTATTGTCATTTCCAGTCCGAAAGGCTTCTCAAACAGTCTTTCAGGGGAGTGTTTACAAACACCCACCTTATCTCCCTTGGAATGCTGCCAGAGAACTAATTGCCACACGCAGGGCGAGGCCAAATTTAGCACAGAGTCAAACAGAGCTTTTCCAGAGCTTTTACTGACTAGATCAGTGTTTCCCAAACTTGACCCTTTGAAGATGTATGGACTTCAACTCCCAGAATTCCTCAACCAGGCATACTGGTTGGGGAATTCTGGGAATTGAAGTCCATGCATCTTAAAATAGCCAAGTTTGGGAAACACTGGACTAGATGAACTAATTGCTTCCTGAAAAAGCTCACGTCCCGTTCGCTTCTCTTTTATGTCTTATGGGAAGGGCCAAACATCTCCAATCCTTACTCCCAAGTCGACCCTGTTTCCTTAATTGTTCCTGTCTTCTGGCAGCTCTGCGCATGCGCACACTGGGAACAGGCTCACGCTGTACCTCGTTGATGTCAGACTCTGGAGGCAGCAAAGAACTACCAGATGGCCTTGGCCCCCACTCTGCCTCCAACTGAGAGCCCTCATCCGAGCCTTCCCCAGACTCCAGGACAGGCCCACGTTCCTCCCCAACCTCCTCACTGTCTGAATCTGCTGCCAGCTCTGCTGGCCGCCAGCGGCCCACAACAGGAAAATCTTTGATTGCAAGCTTCAGGCCCAATGGAAACTCAGGATATTATAGGGGGAAAAGAAAGGGTCTTGGACATCTGGGGTCAAGCCAAGCCCCCCTGAGATTTCCTTGCATAGTTCAAGCAAGGATATGCTTTGTTATCTGACTGACTTTGTTTGACCTTCAGAAACCAAGCAAACAAGCGAGCTCAGAGAACAGGAAGAATTCCACTTCCAGAAACCTTTTTCAGAAAGAATGCATCTTTGGCTTACTTGAGATTTATTTTTATCTGATGGGGGGGGAAAGAGTTGTTAAGAGGGAGACAAGTGTGTTCTTTTGGTGAAGACGAGTTGTAGTGTTTCACTTAAAAACTCGCTCACCTGTCTCTGCACATGTGCTGGCGTCCTTGTGGAAAATGAAGGCTGACATAGCTTTTAGCACAAACATTTCCCAACCATGGCAAGTTTAAGAGGGATGGACTTCAACTCCCAGAATTCCCCAGCCAGCCAATAACCCCTTAACTCAGGGGTGTCAAACTTAATTTCATTGAGGGCCACATCAGGGTTGTGTTTAACCTTGGGGGGGGCGGTGGCGTGTCCGGTGGGAGAGCTCAAAATCATTCATGATGGGAGCACCTCAGGGGTGAAATCCAGCAGGTTCTGACAGGTTCTAGAGAACTGGTAGCGGAAATTTTGAGTAGTTCGGAGAACCGGCAAATACCACCTCTGGCTGACTCCAGAGTGGGGTGGGAATGGGGATTTTGCAATATCCTTCCCCCAGGAGTGGGGTGGGAGTGGGGATTTTGCAGTATCCTTCCCCCAGGAGTTGGGTGGGAATGGGGATTTTGCAGTATCCTTCCCCTGCCACACCCACCAAGCCATGCCCACAGAACCGGTACTAAAAAAAAATTGAATTTCACCACCGGGGCACCTGTCCTGGGGCTATGCTGTCCTATTTAACCTATTTAATTTTCTAAGCCACATGCGTGCAGGCTGCATGGGCAAGCAAAGAGCATGTGCGAAAGGCCGTGTGCACGAGCGGATGGCACATACGTGCTCACATTTTTGGTGTGCGGCAAACCAGTGGTAAAATTATGTGAAACCCACTCTGGGCTGGGGGATCCATTGTTGTCCTTCCCTCTTCATTCTCCTTTCTTCTTCAGAGGCCCCGCAGGCCAGTGCTTCGTTGTTTTCACGGTGGCCCCATCAGCCAGATCTAAGTACCTCACGGGCCGCATAATTGGCCCACGGGCCTTGAGTTTGACAAACCTGCCTTAAACTCTTCCATTTTGCCAACTGAAATGCAACATGCTTTGCGGGTCATCCAAACGACCCCTTTTTCTCATTTTTTTAAAAAAAAAACCAAAAAACATTATTTTCTAACCGACGGGGCCTAAAAAAAAAAAAAGAGAGAGAAAGTGAACTGAAATAGTTCTCAAAGCACAAAACCAAGCGATTTTATTTATTTATTTTTTTGGGAGAGATTTTAGTCAGATTTTAATTGCTCAGAAGATCCGGTTGCCAACTTCGTGAGGCTGCACCTACACAGCCTCCCACACGCCACGGTGGCACAACGATCAGCCAAGTTTGGCACAAAACCGGGTAACTTTCTCCTCCCCGTATTTTTGCTTGTCCGTTTCTTTGGTTTTTTTATTCCCTTCAGTTTTGGTTGCCACGATGTAAAAAAAAGATGTGGAGACTCTAGAAAGAGTGCAGAGAAGAGCAACTAAGGTGATTAGGGGATTGGAGGCTAAAACATATGAAGAACGGTTGCAGGAACTGGGTATGTCTAGTTTAATGAAGAGAAGGATTAGGGGAGACATGATAGCAGTCTTCCAATATCTCAGGGGCTGCCCCAAAGAAGAGGGAGTCAAGCTATTCTCCAAAGCATCTGAAGGCAGGACAAGAAGCAATCGGTGGAAACTAATCAAGGAGAGAAGCAACTTAGAAGTAAGGAGAAATTTCCTAACAGTGAGAACAATTAATCAGTGGAACAACTGATTGGAACAAATCATATAGTAGGGCTTTATTTACTATTACCCTTCTCACCTTTCCTATTACCTACTCCTATTTGTATCTTACAACTTTATGTCTCTGTTCTCAGTCATCCAGGTTATCGGTTGTCCCAAAGGTACTTTTTCCAGAGGCAGCTGGACTTTCTGGTTTTTCTTTGAAGACGTTTCACTTTCCTCCAAGAAGCTTCTTCAGAATTTCTTCTTCAAGGTCTATGGAAATTCTCAGTCATCCAGGTCATCGTTGTCCCAAAGGTGGGGTTTTTTTTTCAAGCAGCAACTGGACTTTCTGGTTTTTCTTTGAAGGCATTTCACTTCTCCTCTAAGAAGCTTCTTCAGAACTTCTTCTTCAAGGTCTATGGAAATTCTTAGTCATCCAGGTCATCGTTGTCAACTGGACTTTCTGGTTTTTTCTTTGAAGACGTTTTGCTTCTCATCCCAAGAAGCTCCTTCAGCTCGCCAGTTTTTCTTCACAGAAAAACCAGAGCAGCTGTGGGACTCTTAACGCCTTACGTTTGTATCTTACGATTTATGATTTATCACATCATGGCTTGCATGTCTACTGAGAGCTTACACATTGGGGACAAATTCCTTGGGTGTCCAATCACCCTTGGCCAATCAAGAATATTTTATTCTCTTCTATTCTAGAGGATGGGTTGACGAGATGAAAGTCCGAAAAACGAATGTGATTGACGTTTTACAAGAGCAAGATAATAGAAACCATTTAGATACAACATTGGCTGTGGTTACGCCTGTATTTCAGAGTAAAATCTCATTTCATGGTTGTGTCAAGCTGAAAGTGTTGTGTTCTTTCCTTATTTTATTTTTCCGTCCAAGGGGGGGAAAAATCATTAAAAGTTAAACTATTAGGCTTCGATATATTTGACAGGGGCTGGATTGTGGGAAAAAGATTACAGAACCATCTTTGTTATTTGTGTTTAATGTTTGTTCCCGTAACCTGACAAACAACATTGCAAAAGATTTTGCAAAACTCTGAATAGACTTTGTTGGAAGTTCTACCTTCTTTGTGCAAATACTTCGAATTTCCCCACGCAGCTTTCATGCCCATCCTGTTTTCTTCCTTTTCATCCCTGCTTAAGCCTCAAGATCTCGTCTTCGTTCTTGAAACGGCATAAGTGAAGAAGCAAAACACTTGATTTTTAAGAAAGCTATCCTTCTCTAGAGGATCCTTTGTGTAACAATGGATAGACAGTTCCTATGAACTCGAATGGCTTCATTGTAGAATAGTAGAATTCTTTATTGGCCAAGTGTGATTGGACACACAAGGAATTTGTCTTTGGTGCATAGGCTCTCAGTGTACATAAAGAAAAAATAAAATATATTTGTCAAGAATCATAAGATACCACACTTAGTGATAGTCATAGGATACTAATAAGCAATCAAATCATACTAGGAAACGATAAAAACAATATAAGTTGTAAAGATACAAGCAACATGGATATAGCCGTATGTGGGAAGAGATAGGTTGTGTTGTGACTCCGTTACCCGAGCCTGTGTCATCGGCAGGAGAGGACTCCGAGAGTGAAGGAGAGGAGTGGGCAAGGCCTCCCTCTCCAGGACCCTCCTCTCTGGCAATGCCTTCGGTGTCCACCGAAGGGCAAGAGATAGGGCCGGGGCCAAGCACGTCCACGCAGCCACAGATGGACAGTGATGAGGGTAATGAGTCTTGGCTGGATCCACGCCAGCGTCGCAGAGATAAGCGCGTGCAACAGAAGAAAAGGCGTGCCCGAGATTAGGCTGAGTCACTGGACCACACCCCACAGGATATAAAAGGGAGCGTGGTGGCCAGTCAAACCTTGTGACGAACAAAGCTGAAAGCTTCCACGCCATTCTGCATTACCGGACTTTTTGCTATAGACTTTGCTGGATTATCTCTGGACTTGATTGACTCCGTAATTATTGAGCTGTTTCTTTTGATGTACCAGGAGTGGGGAGAAGTTATCTCTCCTCTCCGTAAATAATAAACTCTTGGCAGGCAGCCACTAGGTTGTTGCCAAGTTCCGTTATCATAAGGAAAAGGATTTTGCCGGCTGGTTTGGTCTTTAACTCTTGAACGTCTGTTGGGGTGTGTGCGTGTGGTTGGGGACAGAACAGGTACTAGTAAGGATGAGAAGAAGAATAGTAATACAGTTTTAATAGTTAATTTGACAGTGTTGTGGGAATTAGTTGTTTAGCAGAGTGATCATCTTGATTTTAACAGTAACAGAGTTAGAAGGGATCTTGGAGGTCATCTAGTTCAACCCTAGGATCCTTGTACTAGGGATCCGAACCACCAAACTGGTCAACAAGCTCAGCGTCTTAGCCACGGACCCACCTATTTTACTCAAGGTTTTCCACACCCTTCCCTTTTAACCCACTTCCCAGTCTTCTGCGTTGAGCAGGGGTTGGACTCGAAGAGCTCTAAGGTTTCCCTTTCACTTCTATGGTTCTAAGATTAGGCTGAAGCGGAGCTAATGTGGAGAAACTCAGGAAGCCTGCAAGATATTTGAGGCTCCAGGGAACAATCTCTCTCTTTAAGAGAGGCGTTCTTATACATTTTTAAACATTCAGATGCTCCAGTTGCATGTTGGTTTTGAATCTGAGCATTCCAGCGAGGAAGTACTGAGCAAGGAAGACACTGAACAGCATCTCATCTCTGTTTTCAAACACATGTCAGCTTTTCCATCGGCGAGGACAGCTAGATAAATTTGTATTCTGAATGCTTTAAATCATCATGTATATATGAGAACAACCAGGCAAAATTTTTTAAAAAATCTCTTCGGTTGGATTCCAATGAAATTACAAGAGGTGGACAGATTTAGAGGAAAGAAAGCGGAAAAAGCCACATTTAAAAAAAAAAAAAAGCAATAAGAAGATGCTTAATAGCATAATAGAGAAATGTTTAGATCAAACAAGAAAGATAGAGCTGAAGATAGAGATAAAGATGAGGAGTTAGGCATTTTTTGTTTATGTATGTTTAAACATTTTAAATTTTAATTAGCAATTTTATGATGTTTGTGTGTCTATATTTTTCTTGACTGTACACCGCCTTGAGTCCTACGGGAGAAAGGCGGTATAGAAATATAATAAATAAATATAATAAATAAATAAATAAATAAATAAATAAAGCAATATAATGAGGATTATTTACATTTGATAAATGTGATAGAGGTCACTAATATTTTTTTAAAAAAATTTGATTTATATGCCGCCCTTCTCCGGAGACTCAGGGCGGCTTACAATGCGTTAAGCAATAGCCTTCATACTTTTGTATATTTATACAAAGTCAGCTTATTGCCCCCACAAACTGGGTCCTCAATTTACCTACCTTAGAAAGGATGGAAGGCTGAGTCAACCTTGAGCCTGGTGAGATTCGAATTTACTAATTGCAGACAGCTGGAGTTAAATTACAGTGCATTAGTCTGCTGAAATTGGATTAATAATAATTAATTAATAATTATTAATAGTAATTAATAATTAATTACTGCAAATTGGATTAATATGAATGATACCCAGAACCAACTCTGTCCACACACAGTATGGATGTATATTTAAAAAAATAATTAAAAAATATAATTAAAAAAGAAGAAGAAGATGCATTTGATAATGGAGACTCTAGAAAGAGTGCAGGGAAGAGCAACCAAGAGATTAGGGACTGGAGGCTAAAACATATGAAGAACGGTTGCAGGAACTGGGTATGTCTAGTTTAATGAAGAGAAGGACCAAGGGTGACACGATAGCAGTGTTCCAATATCTCAGGGGCTGCCCCAAAGAAAAGGGAGTCAAGCTATTCTCCAAAGCACCTGAAGGTAGGACAAGAAGCAATGGGTGGAAACTCATCAAGGAGAGAAGCAACTTAGAACTAGGGAGAAATTTCCGGACAGTTAGAACAATTCATCAGTGGAATAACTTGCCTCCAGAAGTTGTGAATGCTCCAACACTGGAAGTCTTTAAGAAGATGTTGGATAACCATTTGTCTGAAGTGGTGTAGGGTTTCCTGCCTAAGCAGGGGGTTGACTAGAAGACCTCCAAGGTCCCTTCCAACTCTGTTATTCTATTCTATTCTATTCTATTCTATTCTATTCTATCTATTCTATTCTATTCTATTCTATTCTATTCTATTCTATTCTATTCTATTCTATTCATTAAGATTCAAGCTTTGTCCGTAATGTCCTACCAACGATTTCCATCAGAAAACAGATAAATTGCGTGAATCCGATTTCTCTTTATGGACATTTGAGCTCATTTCTGGCCAGGAAATTTGTGAGCCAAACCCACTCTAACAACAGGAGGTTTTTGAGTCAGAACTGAATCACCGCAATACCCCACAAAGTAGGATGTGCTTAACAACCATCGCAAAAAAAAAAGGGTCATAAAATCAGTGCAATTCTCTTCATAACTGCCTTGATTAGCAATGGGAATTTGGGGGGGGCATTGCGGTCGTGAGTCGAGGACTGTCGATCACTACATTTTCCCAAGGAATAGCAGAAAGAGAGGTCCAGCCAGAGACCAAGCGGCAAAGGACAACCCCGAGGGAAGGAAAAACACCAAAGGGTTTATTGCAAAATTAAGAATTCCATTAGAAGTTAGATTTAAGGCAAAACCCAAGGTGCTTTTTTTTTTTTTCCCAAGAGGCAACTGGGCTTTCTGGTTTTTCTTTTGAAGACGTTTCACTTCTCATCCAAGAAGCTTCTTCAGCTCTGACAGGATGATTGGGAATGGAAGGGTTTATATTCCTTGCAGACAGCTGGTCATTTGCCTTCTTTTGAGAGAGTTGTTGGGGGCCACTCGGAGGTTTATCTGCAGCAGTTCCAAGAAGGCTCCACACCGCCACTACCAGTTCGCCCGAACTGGATAGAACCAGCTGAATACCCACACTGATATGTAAAGAGAGAGGGGGGGAGGGAGGGAGGAAGGGAGGGGGAGAGAGAGAGAGAGAGCTTTAGACTTGCAAAAGGCCGATGCTAGCGTTTGGGCAGCCCTACCTCACCTACATAAGAACGGATGCTACCCAGCATGGATGCAAGTCAGGGGATAAGCAGCTGGAGGGCTGAAGAGGAGGGGGGAAAGCCCCTCTTTCTAGAGATTGAACTGGCTTGCTATGTCTGTGCTCCTCCGACAGCCTTTTGAATAAATCATGACCAGTAATTTATTTAGTGAGCAAGAAATGAAAGGTTGAGTCAAACCTTGAGCCTGGTGAGATTCGATCTGCTGATCTGCTGAACTAGCAGTCAATGTGCAATATATGTGCAATGAGATTGGTTGAGCTCCCAATCCCAGCTAGGATAGCGAAGATTTACCCCAATTCGAGCCCTAAATGTTGGAAATGTGACCATCAGCAGGGTACTTTTTATCATTGCTGGTGGACATGTAATCAGGCACAAAAATTCTGGAGGATGATATGGGTGTGGATTAGAGAAATAATAAAAGAAAATTTTGATTTCGACCCAAAAGCTTTTCTCCTGGGAATTTTGAAAACTGAATATGCAAAAAAGAAAAAGTATTTAATTATACATATTCTGACAGCTGCTAGAATTTCCTTTGCCCAGTATTGGAAAAAAACAAATACCACCTCAAGAACATGTTATTGGAAAAATATTGGAGTGCGCCAAAATGAACAAATTGACTTCAGAAATTAATGACAGAGAAGATTCAGAATTTTATAGCATGTGGGACATGTGGTACGAATGGATCGGCGAAAGAAATAAAGAAGGTAATAGAGATTAAATATTAACTAATTAACAAAATCTATATGAATAGTATTATATTTAGTCTTAGAGACTTGAGCACTATTATCTTTAAGTGTTTTGAAATTAAATCTAGCTTCAAGAAACAATATCAACAAAAGACAAGCAATAATGCATGTAGATGTATATATGTATATAATTGCACCAATGAACCGAAAATGTACCGATTGTATCACTATATGTTATAATAAAAATCAAATTAAAAAAAAAAAAGAGAGATTGGTTGAGCTCCCTCAGAGTACCTCCCCCCCCAACACAATACAACTCACAGTGAAGACAGAAAATCCCGAACCCAATAAATCATATTGACAAAACATCCAGACTTATTGCACCAGTGTGAACATGTTACACGTTGCACCGGCCCTGCAGTCCATCATACTACGTAGTTACGATGTTATTTTGCATTCAGGAGTCTGACAGCTCACTTTGCCTGCTTCAATTTGCAGACCCACCTGAATTCCTGCTCTCCATCCCACACCCAGCGGGTCCCACCCGTGCTAAAGTCCATTCATTAAAAAAAAAAAATCACCAAAGATACATTAAGTATTTGCAAAGGCCGAAAGGCAGATGTTCAGCGGTATTTAAAGATTATCGGACTAAAGTAGGTCAAATTATTGCTGTTTGCTTCTCCCAACCGCTTTTCTAAGCTGATTAGAAGATGTTGTTGACCCAGATTGCGGCTTTTATGCCTGAAAATTCATCGCAGATCTTGCGATATGCGGCCAAGCGACAGAAGAGTTGGGGTCCCGGGTCCTGTGGGCTCAGTTTTTGGGGGGTTGGCCTACAAATAGAAAGAACAATGACTCCCTCCTTCCTCTTTAATTATCTGCTAGGGTGAAATACGTCTCTTTAATTTACACAGCAGGCTCTTCCATCCGGGCCTATTGTAGATTGCAATTAAGGCAAATTTATTGCTAAGGACACCCCTGGTAGTCTAATGGCCCCCTGCCAGGAAGGTAGATCGGAGTTGAGCTCTCTATAGCAAGGTGGGCAGCATATGAGATAGATAGAGAGAGAGAGATGACAGATAGACAGACAGAGGAAGAGGGAGGAGGGAGATTCTAAGCTAGATAGCTAGATGATTGATAGATGATTGATGGATGATAGATAAATAATAGAGATAGAT
>NW_026844042.1:905752-1181881 GCF_029531705.1 Pantherophis guttatus
AGATAGATAGATAGATAGATAGATAGATAGATAGATAGATAGATAGATAGATAGATAGATAGATAATAGGTGGATAGGTGGATGATAGGCTGGCTGGGAATTCTGGGAGTTGAAGTCCCACAGGTCTTAAGGTTGGACACCCCTGCTTTAGCTACCTCATAGGCTGGAGTTTGGGGGGTTGCAGATCTGAAGGGAGCTTCAACGATTCCAAGTGTCCAAAGATCTCAGCCAGATTGGATTTGTAAACTTTTGGTTTATTACCTAATCTACACGGTTTGCCCAGCCGACTGCGGTTCCCCCCAAAATGGTGGTGCTTTCAGCGAGCCGCGGCTCAGTCCCACACATGTAATCCACCGTTTCCTTTTCTGCCAAATGGAAAGATGGAAGGCAATCGCTCCTCTCTTCTTGCCATGCCTGCCGCTTTCTATCAAGCCAAAACGTGTTCCTTGTAATTCTTTTTTTTTTTTTTTAAACCCAGGACTGTGTTCCTTTGAGAAGCCATCATTTCAGATTGTTTTTGAGAGGCGCAATCTGTTTTCGCTATTCCTAGCAGCCGCAGTAGCGGCTGTAATTTTATTCCTTTTTAATCAGCTTGCATCCATATGCAGGACCAATTCGCTCTAGTCGTATTTCAGCCTCTGATCTGACAAATATAGTTTACAATGGCTTGAGAGTAGACTAATGGAGCACAATTAGCATCTGACTATAAGGGCTCTTCTCTTGAGATTAGCAACAGACTAAATACAAAGGAGGCAGAATGCTAAAAAAAAATACCCATTTTTTATTTTATGTCAAACTTACATATCTGGCACCGAGGTTAAAATTTTAAATCTTCTCCTAGTGACGTCCTTTCCTTTCTCCTTTATAATATTTTATTTTAAGTGTGTTGTTTCCTGGTAACTCATGCCGAAAAACACAGCGTGCCACCCTCCAGATGTAAATTTAAGCAGAATTGTTTCCCAGGAACGGCTATAAACATGTACAAGCCAGGCCACCCACTTAGATACACTGCCTCGAATCATGGGAGTTATTTTGTGTAGGCTATCATGCCCAAGGAGCTGCTGATCCAGTTCGACCGAGGAATTATCGAGTCTGTCATCTGCACCTCTATAACTGTCTGGTTTGGTTCTGCAACCCAACAAAACAGACCCGGACTTCAGAGGATAGTTAGAAGTGCAGAAAAAACAATGGCTACCAACCTGCCTTCCATTGAGGACCTGTCTACTGCACGAGTCAAAAAGAGGGCTGGGAAAATATCTACAGACCCCTCGCATCCTGGACATAAACTCTTTCAACTTCTACCCTCAAAACGACGCTATGGAGCACTGCACACCAGAACAACTAGACACAAGGACAGTTTTTTCCCGAACGCCATCACTCTGCTAAACAAATAATTCCCTCAACACTATCAAACTATTCACTAAATCTGCACTACTATTCATCTTCTCACGTGATCAAAATTAGGGTGCTTGGCAGAGGTGGGTTTCAGCAGGTTCTGACCAGTTCTAAGGAGCCAGTAGCAGAAATTTTGAGTAGCACAGAGAACTGGTAGTAAAAATTCTGACTGGGCCCGCCCCCATCTATTCTCTGCCTCCCAAGTCCCAACTGATCGGGAGGAAATGGGGATTTTGCAGTAACTTTCCCCTGGATTGGGGAGGGAATGGAGATTTTACAGTATCCTTTCCCTGCCAGGCCCACCAAGCTATACCCACAGAACCGGTAGTAAAAAAAATTTGAAACCCACCACTGGTGCTTGGCGAACTTAAAACTCATGCATGAATATCGTCTCATGAATATCATCGAATAGATCTTCACTTGACAGAACTAGATTGTATTTTGGGGCCACATTGTTTAAGCCCAATACTTCTGCATCCGAATATTCTCTTTATTTCTTTTAGCTGCTGTATAAAAGCCTCTCCTTGCCACAATAATTACTGCATTCAAATACATTCGCAATCACACCCCCTCACGCCTGTCTCCCTTTAAGACAGAGGCGCTGTTAACGTCTGCCCTACTTTCCTGGTATCAAAACAAAAAAGTTTGGGAATGGCTGACTCACTTGCTGATATAGATGCTGTGATTCAGCTGGACGCACTCACAGCCCCTCTCTTACCTCCCTCGATCCCAACAGCTGCGGAAAACCACACCGCTTGTGTTATGACAAGCTCTGGTTGGGTTCATCCACCCAACATTGGCCTGGACCAGTTGTGAAGTTTCCGAAAGATGCCCTAATTAATTCATGAGCCATGAGCCAAACTTCAAAAGAAATACAGTCATTTATTAGGAGCACCATTTCGGCAATATTCGGATGCAGTTAGAACTAATCCCACGGAGATTTACGTTCCCCTATGATCCTGTCTCTCCCCACCTCTCTGGACATGTCATAAATCACATTCTCCAATTAACCACTTTGGCTGGCTGTGAAATCCAACACCCTCCTTCTGATTGCGGTCAGGAAGAATGTATGGAATGCACTTCAGTTAGGGAAATCAATCAGCTCTATCAATTCTCCCTCCCTCCCTCCTGCTCATGGCAACTTGAAAGCTTGACATTCGGCTCCCCTCACTTCCCGAGGGCGACCTGCGCAAAGCAAAACAATTTGAGTACAGATGCAGAGTTTAGGGACGTGACCCCCCCCCCACCTGGCTTGTTTGGATTTTCTGCATGAAATGCAGTATGATGAATGTAGTGTCTTCATCCTGCCAACAGAAGCTTCACAGAATGGGTGAAACTCTTGATATGGCCAAGGATTTTTGAGTCAGTTCAAGCGATCTACTTTGCCATGGTTTGATTATTGATGGGTTGTCACAATTAAGGGGAGGAGGAGGGGGGAGGAGGAGGAGGAAGAGGAGGAGGAGAAGGAGAAGGGGGAGGAGAAGAGGAGAAGGAGGAGGAAGAAGAGGAGGAAGAAGATGATAGATGGAAGGAGAATGGATAGGAAATTCTGGAAGTTGAAGTCCATAAGTCTTCAAGAAAAGAAGGAGGAGGAGGAGGAGGAGGAGGAGGAGGAGGAGGAGGAGGAGGAGGCCCTTATTGGTAGTTCCCCTTCCCCTCGGAGCCCTTCCAAGACTATCTTGGCAAGCAAAACTCCTGCTGAAAGCTTGATAGTATGGTAGAGTTAATGGCTTTTTTTGAAAAAGCAAAACATTGTAATTAATATGCTGGAGTTTTATTAATAGCAATAGCACTTAGATTTATATATCGCTTCACAGAGCTTTTACAGCCCTCTAAGCCATTTACAGAGTCAGCCTCTTGCCTCCCAACATTCTGGGTCCTCATTTTACCCACCTCAGAAGGAGGGAAGGCTGAGTCAACCTTGAGGCGGTGAGATTTGAACTGCCGAACTGCAGCTAGCAGTCAGTTTAAGTCGCCTGCAGTACTGCACTCTAACCACTGTGCCACCTTGGCTCTTTTAATTAAATTACATATCTAGTTTTTTTATTTGGATGGGCCTCCCAAATGTGTGATATTCAATTTGTCTATAATAGAACATAGAATCGCATGGCTGGAAGGGACCTCAGAGGTCTTCTAGTCCAACCCCCTGCTCAAACAGGTATAGGAGACCCTATACCATTTCAAATAAATGATTGTCCAGTCTCTTTGGAAAGCCTCCAATGATGGAGCACCCACAACTTCTGAAGACGAGCCATTCCACTGGTTAATTGTTCTCACTGTCAGGAAATTTCTAGGTTGCATCTCTCTTTAACAAGCTTCCACCCATTATATTATAAGCCGGAATTGTAGAAGGTCCTAGAACATATTTTTTTAAGCATGACAGTTTGAACCTGGGTGGACGCCAACTCCCAGAATTCCCCAGCCAACCATGAAGGATGCCCAATTGTACTTTGTAGCCTAATAAAAAGAATAGCTTCTTAAATACACTATGAACTATAATTTACCACCTTTAATTTAATTACGTTTGCAGCAATCTCGCATTTGTCCTGGCCCTGGTTCACTGGGGCAAAATAAAAGCTTTGGAGATTCAATCCTGGAGGGAAGTCAGCAGGTTGGAAAAGGCAATCCTAATAGCAGAAGTGTTTGCAAAGAGGAATAAAGCAAAATTCAAGATGGTGGTGCAATGGTTGTCTGGAATTTTGAGTCTTCCACTAGGGACACCACTGCCTAATGGAAAGTGAATTTGTAATCTATGCCAATGTTTCTTAACTTCAGCAACTTTAAGAAGTGGGGATGTCAACTCCCAGAATTCCCTGCCAGCATGTTGGAAAGTTGAAGTCCACAATTATTTCTGGGTTTTGGCAAAATTGGCTCACAATGAACCATTCGTTTGCTTAATGACCGTTGTCAGGTCTGCCATCCTCAGCATACTTCACTTTGATGGCATCCTGCCAAAATGTGAGGAGGGGAGAGATTGGGGAGGTAGGAGGGGGAACAACAGTGTGAGGTGTCAATCTGGAACAGACCATCTGATCAAGGAGGGAACCATGAGAACGGAATGCAAAACTCCACCAAAGAGGCGCCAAACTTCAAAACCGTTCCCAAAACGTCTAATTCGAATATCATTGGACACTGACGGATTGGTCAGTGGGGAGGACCAGAGAAGAGGGGAAAAGGCAGGTTTTGCACAGGAATATTCAGATCCAGCTTTGCTTATGCTGCAACCATTTGACTTTAGTAAAAGGAAACCTTTCACTTCAAAAATGGAGTCAAGGGTCTTTCTTTCCCAAAGGCTCCGGTCGGGCTGAGCCTGACAACCATGGTCTTCACTTAAAGACTGTGGTGATCACTTTACAACGGTGTAGTTCATTGAACAACTGCTGCAAAATAAAAATTGGGTTGGTCAAATTGATGACCCTTTATCAGACCATCCTGACTTACTTATTATTTATTTATTTATTAGTTTGATTTATATGCCGCCCTTCTCCGGAGACTCAGGGCGGCTTACAATTCTTTTTAAGCAATAGCCTTCATACTTTTGTATATACTTGCTTAGTAGGGCTTTCACCCCCCCACCCACCCACCCAGCAGTGTTCTATTTTATAAAAAGTCAGCTTATTGCCCCCACAATCCTACGGTCCTAGGTCATTTTACCTACCTTGGAAGGATGGAAGGCCGAGTCAACCTTGAGCCTGGTGAGAATTGAACTCGCAGTAATTGCAGGCAGCTGGCAGCTAAGTGCTACTTTAACAGTAGTTTAGTCCACTGCACCACCAAGGCTCTTACGATCACGATGGGCAGGTTCCATTAAGTTGAGGGTTACCTGTACTGGCTTTTCTGGCTGATGAGGCTGAGCCTGGTCCCTGACTTCTCTGCTGGTCTGTCTCTAAATTCCTGAGAAGACTGAATCCAGCAATGTTGTATGGGTGGTTTCTCAGAGCCACACAAGAGCGCTAGCTGGTTCAGCCCGCGATCCTGTTGGTGTTTGAACCTGGAATTTTTGGCTCAAGGCTGAAACTGCGAAACTGGGAGTGCTCAGGGAGGCAACAACTAAGGGGCTGAAACAAGATCAGCTGAAAAAAGTCTTCAGCACTGAGTGACCATGTTGATATCACAGAAATGGTCTATGACAGGGATCGGCAACCTTAAGCACTGAAAGAGCCATTTGGACCCATTTCCCACAGAAAAGAAAACACCGGGAGCCACAAAAACCTTTTGACATCTAAAATGAAGATAACACTGCATACATCACTTTTTACCTTTATGCTATGCATAAAAAAAACTATAGTCATTATGAATCAATGACCTGCTACAGAGAAACCACATTTTTATTTCTGCATGCAACAAAATATTTTGAACTCTGAAAAAAAAGATGGGCCGAAAAGCTCAATAAATCACGTGCCAGCAGGTGTCACACATTGGCAGTTGTGATGCATATTTTGAGTGATGGGGCCGCTGCAGAGGGATGATAGAGCCACATGCGGCTCCAGAGCCACGGGTTGCAGACCCCTGGTCTAAGAGATTGAGGTCACTTGGGATCAGATCACATTGAGACAGAGTTTCTCCATCCAAATAACTCCAAGGTGTTCCATGAATTGACCTCAAAATACCAGTAGTTATTGATGATGATATGTTAATTTCTCTGACCAGATAAACCCTACCTTCAGACAGAACACCAAAAGAGGAAAAATATGCTTGAAGACTTTTGAACCAACCCCTCCTTGAGAACACAACTATTTAAGTGAAAAGGGTTAGACTTGCATCCCATTTCTGGCTAATCTGGGGACCCTAGGAAGCGATTTACAGTTTGCATATCACCACAAACTTTCCCTAAGAAGGACCCCTTAATCCCACAGAGTAAACTACAGATAGTCCACGATTTACAACAGTTTCTTTTAGGGACAATTTGAAGTTACAGAAGTACTGAAAAAAGAGATTTATGACTATTTATGACATAAACCTAAAACTGAAAATCAGGCTCGTCAGATGTTGCATCTTTTCTATCCTGCTCGACGGAGTGGAGAGTTGGTCTCTGACAGAAAACCACTTGAAGAAACTAGAAGCATTTGAAATGTGGATTTACGTATACGTATAAACTGGGTTGACAAAATCACAAATGAGGAGGCGATAAGCCGCCTGGGAAAGCCAAGGGAAATCATCAAAGCCATTAAAAAGCGAAAGTTAAATAAGACATGGACACCGAAAAATACGGCATCCTTCACTTAATCCTCCAGGGAAAGATGGAAGGCAAATGAGGTCCAGGCAGAAGAAGAACATCATGGCTTCAAAACCTAAGGGACCTGTTTAGATAAAACTCAGCAGCGTTTTTTCATGCGGCTGTTAACAAAAATAGGATTGCCAACATGATCGCCAATGTCCGATGACGGATATGGCAAAAGAAGAAGAAGAAGACTGTTTTTCACATTTGCGACCATTGCCGCATCCCCGTGGTCAGGTGATCAAAATTCAGACTCTTGATCACATGATCACGGGGATGCAGCAACAGTCGTAAGTGTGAAAAACGGTCATGCCATAAGGTACGGTGATAAATACATGGCATACACTTATGACTTTTGCAGTGTCCCAAGGTCATGCGATCCTCTTTTGCAGCCTTCTGACAAGCAAAGCCAGATTCACTTCACAACCGTGTTACTAACTTAACACCTGCAGGGGTTCCTCTTAACAACTGTGGCAAGAAAGGTCGCAAAAAGGGGCAAAATTCATTTAACAACTGTCTTGCCTAGCAACAGAAATTTAGAGCTCAACTGTGATGGTAAGTCGAGGAGTATCTGTATGATTTAAAATCTGGAGCATCTTTTGCAAGGCAGATCCAGGTGAGGCTGCCTCCTACGCCATTGGAGAGGCCTTCTGGCACATTCCGTCTGATCCCAAGTTCCTGGGCAAGATTTTGCTCCTTTCTTCTTCCCATCCATGCCCCGGAAGAACCAAGAGAGCAGGCTCCTGTGGTGTGGTTGTTCAGAGCAGCTGGGCCAACCTTCTGCGGCACTCCAGGTGCGTCTGGAGAAGAATTGCTGTGTGGTGCCAGGATGATGGCTCCCTCGGGGGACCATCACTTTGGCACCAAAAGGACAGGGATGAAGCCTTTTCATTTGCTGCCCAAGATCAGCTAACATCCGCGGCCAAGACTTTGGATGGAGAGAAAAAAGCAGAAGCATTTTCTCCCTGGATCGCTCGGCTGCAGCTTGGAAGAAGCACCTTTGAAGTCACAGAGAGGTGTTGCTTATGCGTTCCGCACCCATCAAAATTATTTTTTTCATGGTTTTTTTCATGCATCGCCCAGCCCTAGAAACTGATTTTATGTTTTCAAAGTATTATGAAGGAGAACATTTGTTAGTATCTAGACAAAATCAGTGGCACATAAATCACATAAATAATAAGTAAACAAATAAGTAAGCAGTTGCCCGCATGTTGCAAATAGTCACAGTGAGAATGCTCCATATTAGGGGAAATCTGTACAAAATGAAAATAAGGCAACAATGCCTTTTATTGTGCTAAACTTGTAGAGATCTGACATTACTGAAGAGAGAAATGGGGACTTCTGAACAAAATGTGTATATATAAACGGAAGAATAAACTTTTAGAAAAAACTGTGCAAGTTTCATCAGCTGAACTTATCCTACTTGCAAAAAAATGGAAGAAACAATAATTAACCCACTCACCCATCCCTGGTTTAATTTTTTTTAATGTTCTATAAGGCAAGCAGAAACAAGATAACACCCCAGAACAATGTATTTCATATTCAATCATAGGTTATTATTGTTATTATGACTTATA
The DNA here is from genome assembly GCF_029531705.1 of Pantherophis guttatus. The sequence continues at coordinate 913,943 of NW_026844042.1, forward strand.
CTTCTATAATATTTCCAAATCTGATAAAAAATATGACTCATTTCTTTGAGATGTCAGTATTTTAATTTTATCATATACTTTATCACTGAATTTTATTGCATCCAAAAACCATTGACCTTACTTTAGCATGCCAATTCTTCAATGATTTGGCATGCTTATTTGGAAATTTCACACTTTGAGCAATCCTTTTCTTCAATGCAATATCAGTGAGTAATTTCCCTCAAAAACTATAGTTATTCCTACTTTGGAATATATTTTACTTCTTGTTTGGTTATTCTTCTAACCTAACTTAATGTGTTTCAACCTTGGTAATTTTAAGCTGTGTGGAATTCAGCTCCCAGAATTCCCTAGCCAGCTTGTTGGCTGGGGAATTCTGGGAGCTGAGGTCCACACAGGCTGGCTGGGAATTCTGGGAACTGATTTCTCCACATACCGACTGGGGAATTCTGGGAACTGAAGTCCAACACAGGCTGGCTGGGAAATTCTGGGAACTGATTTCTCCACATGCTGGCTGGGAAATTTTGGGAGCTGATTTCTCCACATGCTGTTTAGGGAATTCTCGAACTAAAGTCGACACATCTTCAAGTTGCTGAAGTTGACAAACTCTGTTCCAACTATCTCTTCCCTATTTAGCAATTGAGGCAAATTCAAAGCTCACTTTGAAAAGAAGATCTGCAGTCTTTGCAGTTGAGCATTGCCCCAAGGCCTCCTCAACCCCAGGCAAGGTTAAATGAGGGCAAGTGGCAGATCTCTGCCATCCTGCCCTACTTGCCAAAGGATGATTCTGCGATGGGGTGATTAAAAGGCCCCGGTGCCTGTCTCGCTGGGTGACGCCATTCCTCTCTGCTCCCAGCGCCTTCCTTTGTGAAGCTCAGGGCCATCCCTGAATTTTTCCTGCCTTCTCTTCCCTAGAAGGGAATCTGGGAAGACGCAGAGCCTTAATTGCCAGGGGAGACTGCACCATGCAGTGTTTTGGCTTCCTTTGAGAGAGAATGGAGCCCCATCACCCTCACCTTGATGCCAGGGGGAGATTTAGAAACAGCCTCCCCCATCCCAGCAATTATGTTCTGGCAGTGGCCCTGATGTAATTAAGTTGTTTATTCTGTCATGATTTAATAAATTCCAACCTTCCTTCTTAAAAGACTCCTTGAGTCATCCCCTTCCAACAGGGGCAGCCGTGGCCATGGCTGTTAAAACACTTTTGCATTAACTGGTGGCTCCAAGAGATATTTTTGGTGAGGTTCAGTCTAGTGATTTTTGCAGGCCATCATGGAATGCTTAATGGTTGCCTCCAGCACCCCAGTTCAAAGGCTTCCACCCTTCTCTTTTTCAGAGGCCAAGTTTCACAGCCATAAGTAGCAATTGCAAAAATCATTGCGTTAAGTAATCTGCATTTGTAGGATCCAATCTGGGTTGGTCACTGCGAGACCAGAGGTTTAGTCTTCTGAGCTTTCGGATTCATGCTGGAGCCCATCTTCAGGGAACTTCTCTCTCACCAGAATGTGTGCTTTGGGCTATTCTATACATAGTATTTATATGGTCACCACACTACAAAAAAGATGTTGAGACTCTAGAAAAAGTGCAGAGAAGAGCAACTAAGATGATTAGGGAACTGGAGGCTAAAGCATACGATGAACGGTTGCAGGAACTGGGCATGGCTAGTCTAGTGAAGAGAAGGACCGGGGAGACATGATAGCAGTCTTACAATACTTGAGGGGCTGCCAAGAGAGGAGGGGGTCAAGCTGTTTTCCAAAGCCCCTGAAGTCCAGACAAGGAATAATGGATGGAAACTGACCAAGGAGGAGGAAATAAGGAGGAATTTTCTGACAATGAGAACAATCAACCCATGGAACAGAAGTTGCCTTCAGAAGTTGTGGGAGCTTCATCACTGGAGGCTTTCAAGGGGAGATTGGACTGCCACCTGTCAGAAATAATGTAGGGTCTCCTGCTTGGGGGTGGGGGTTGGACTAGATGACCTACAAGATCCCTTTCAACTCTATTAATCTGTTAAAATGGTGCCTGGTTGTGTATAGATTTTTAGTTGTTGATTGGGGTATTGATGGCTGATGACAGCTTGGAAGACTAAATCTCTGCTCCCGGTGATTGACCCAGATTGGATCCTGCAAAGATACTTTTTCATAATTGTGTCAATTGCAAATGGTTGCTAAACAAGGTAGTTGCTAAATGAGGGGTACGTGGAATGAATAACTGTGGAGCCTATTTGAGTTCCAGAAGAATTTGGGAAATAAAGTTGGTGCTAGGAACTTTCTAAGTATAAAAAAATAATAATGTTAATTTGTTAGAAAATCTGTTTATATAAATCACCACACAGAGCAAACAAAGAGTACAGTCACCATGTGCTTTACTGCTCAACTATATATTTGTAACAGGAAACTCAACTCAGAACAAAAGAGCGTAGAGTCTAGACCAGTGACGGCTAACCTTTTCTGGACCGAATGCCCAAAGCACGCTCAAACCTCCCAAATGCAATGCGTGCGTGGCCCCCATGCATGCGCCCCGCCCCCATGCATGCATGTGAAAAGGCCCCGCACACGCTGTGCATGTGTGCAGAGCTCCCGCACATGCGCCCTGCCCCCCATGCATGTGTGGCAGAGAGCTGATGACCAGTTGGCCGGCAGGAGATGCACACGCATGCACAGCAGAGCTGAACTGGGGCAACAGCGAGAGGGCGCTGCGTGCCACCTATGGCATGTGCGCCATAGGTTCACCCTCCCACAACTTCTGAAGGCAAGCTGTTCCACTGGCTGATTGTTCTCATTGTCAGGAAATTTCTCCTTAGTTCCAGGTTGTTTCTCTCCTTCTCTCTTCCATCCAACATTTCTTGTCTTGCCTTCTGGTGCTTTGGAAAACAGGTTGATCCCCTCTTCTTTGTGGCAGCCCCTCAAATAATGGAACACTGCTATCACGTGTTCTTCTTTTCACTAGACTAGACATTCCCAATTCCTGCAACTGTTCTTCATATGTTTTAGCTTCCTATCCTCTAATCATCTTCCTTGGTCTTCTCTGTACCCTTTCTGGAGTCTCAACAGCTTTTCTATATCATGGTGACCAAAACTGGATGCAGTGTTCCCAGTATGGTCCTATCAAGGGCTTATAAAATGCTACTAAGACTTCATATGATCTTGATTCTATCCCTCTGTTAATGGAGCCTAGAATTGCATTGGCTTATTTGGTGGCTGTAGCACATTGCTAACTCATATTTAAGTGATTGTCCATTAGGACTCCAAGATCCCTCTCACAATCTGTTGAAATCCATCTGGATTTTGAGCCTATCTTCTGGGGTATTGGTTATTCCTGCCAGTGTAGTGTTGTCTCCAAATTTGATGAATTCCTGTTCTATTCTCTCATCTAAATCATTTACAAAGAAGTTGAACAAATATCAGTAATGGGTGCATCTTTGGCAGAATTGAAGGACCAGGTTGGAGGCAGATTATCCTGGAGAAGGTCTATCTCTGTGTCTATGGAGATTCTCCATCATCCAGGTCATGGTTGTCCCAAAGGTGCTTTTTTTCAAGAGGCAATTGGACTTTCTGGTTTTTCTTTGAAGAAGTTTTGCTTCTCATCCAAGAAGCTTCTTCAGCTCTGACTGGATGGTGGGGAATGGAAGGATTTATACTCATTGCATACAGCTGGACATTTGCATTCTTTTATTGTTAAGGTCACCTGGAGATTTATCTGTGTCCTCAGGGTCACCTGAGTGGTGCAAATGGGTGTGGAGCCTTCTTGGAACTGTTGAAAGGACTGTGTTGTAGATTGGAGATAGATGATGTCCTATCCTTCCCCCTCTCTTGAGGGAGGGGCTGTTCAGTTTGGACATAGATGGCCTCTTTGACCCCTCTTCCAAACCAGGGGTCCTCTCTGTCCAAAAGGTGGACTTTGCTGTCTTCCAAAGAGTGGCTTTTGCCTTTTAAATGCAGGTGGACTGCTGACTCTTGTCCTGATGATGGGTTTGTTCTCCTATGTTGTACCATCCAGTCAGAGCTGAAGAAGCTTCTTGAATGAGAAGCGAAACATCTTCAAAGAAAAACCAGAGCTGGCTGGGGAATTCTGGGAGCTGAAGTCCACAGGTCTTAAAAGTTGCCAAGGTTGGTCAACCCTGTTCTACACACTTCTTGGAGATTTAACAAACTGAACAACACAGAATTCTGGGAGTTGATGTCCTCAGGTCTTAAAAGTTGCCACAGTTGAGAAACGTTAGTTTGAAAGGGACTAACTCCCTGACCGCTGTCCATGGTCCTGATGATTCGCTTAACAATTAAAACGAGGCATGACAGATTCCCTTAACAACCCGCTTGCTTAGCAATGGAAATTCTTGTCCCAACTGGGGTCGTATGTCGAGGACTTCCTGTAATGTCTCTGAAGTTTCATTTCTAGGGACATCATAAATATATCCGTGACATTTTCTTGGGAATGATACGGAAGTGGTTCTTGGTTTTTCGTCAACATCCAGAACAGATCTTCTAAGAGTCTGTGTTTTGTACAGTGTGTCCATGATGTGTACAATCCAGATTCTTTCCAACATCCAGCTGGGGTGGATTTTTTGGTATGTTCAATGTTCGATGTTTGGGTTATTTCTTTTTGGACACAATTTTTTGTTTTGTTTTTGTTTCTGTTACTGTTGGATATGTGTTTTCCAGTTTCCTGTGTTTTGCATTTTATTCTTGTTGATAAAATATGGTTTAGATTTAGATTTAGATTTAGATTTAGATTTAGATTTAGATTTGATTTAGATTTAGATTTAGATTTAGATTTAGATTTAGATTTAGATTTATAGAGTCAATGTACTAGGTTTAGGTTTAAATTTAGATTTAGATTTAGAGTCAATGTACTAGATTTAGATTTAGATTTAGATTTAGATTTATAGAGTCAATGTACTAGTTCAGGTTTAGATTTAGATTTAGATTTAGATTTATAGAGTCAATGTACTAGGTTTAGGTTTAAATTTAGATTTAGATTTAGATTTATAGAGTCAATGTACTAGTTCAGGTTTAGATTTAGATTTAGATTTAGATTTATAGAGTCAATGTACTAGGTTTAGGTTTAAATTTAGATTTAGATTTAGAGTCAATGTACTAGATTTAGATTTAGATTTAGATTTAGATTTATAGAGTCAATGTACTAGTTCAGGTTTAGATTTAGATTTAGATTTAGATTTATAGAGTCAATGTACTAGGTTTAGGTTTAAATTTAGATTTAGATTTAGAGTCAATGTACTAGATTTAGATTTAGATTTAGATTTAGATTTATAGAGTCAATGTACTAAGTTTAGGTTTAGATTTAGATTTAGATTTAGATTTATAGAGTCAATGTACTAGATTTTAGATTTAGATTTAGATTTAGATTTAGATTTATAGAGTCAATGTACTAGGTTTAGATTTAGATTTAGATTTAGATTTAGATTTAGATTTAGATTTAGATTTAAATTTAGATTTATAGAGTCAATGTCCTGTAAGTCCATGATGAGTTCAATCCAAATAATGCGTTATTATCCATGACATTTTCTTGGGAACGATATGGAAGTGACTTGCTTGTGATGTTTGCGTTATTTCTTTTCGGACACTTTTTTTTTTTTTTTGCTTCTGTTACTGTTGCATATATGTTTTCCTCTTTCCTTTTTTTTTTCTTTTTGCATTCGTTGCAAAAACTATATTGTTTTTTGCAAAAAATATATTGTTGATAAATATATATATATAAGTCAGTCGTCAGTACCTCTATGATGTGTACCATCCGAATAATGTGTTATTATACTGACGGCGCTATACAAAACACCAAACGTGTCCAGGATAATAGAAGATCTTCGAATCCTTCTAATGGCACATAATGTTGCAGCTAATCGATGTTTTTGTATGCATTTCTTATTTTCTGAGGAGTGTATCGGTAACCTTGAACCCCTGCCTTCTTCTCTCATTCCATCTCAAGGATGGATAATTGAAGAGCGTATTATAACGTCACACATGTAATGGATCAAAAGGCCAAATCATTAGGCACCATGTTCAGTTTCCTCTCGAGCTCTGAGTAACAACATGGCAGAGAAAACGAACCTTAATAGATTTCCAAGGATACTTGATGGGTCCAGAAAGCCATTAAAATCCAGAGAAATCATTACTTCCTATATTAAGTGTGCATTTTGTTAGAAAAAAAGAAAAGGGGGAGGGGAAGAGGAGGAGGAAAAATGCCCCTCAAGAAGCAAACATAGGCTCAGTTTCTTATATCGAAGATGTGGATTTTTAAAACCAAAACCCCGCCCCAAAATGATTTCGTCATGATAAAACTCCAATGTTGCAGTTAGAATATTCTCTCTACCTGTATATGGGTCCCATCCCTTGCCAATACAGCCCAACAAATCGACGCAATGTTTACCATCCCGAGATGTTAAATTAAATATTTCCTTTGTGGCTTGGCAGATCAACAGAATAACAGAGTTGGAAGGGATCTTGTAGGTCATCTAGTCCAACCCCCCCAACCAACCAGGAGACCCTACCGCATTTCTGACAGATGGCAATCCGGTTTCTTCTTGAAAGCCTCCAGGGATGAAGCTCCCACAACTTCCGAAGGCAACTTCTGTTCCATCGGTTGATTGTTCTCACTGTCAGAAAATTCCTCCTTATTTCTAGTTGAATCTCTCCTTGTTCAATTTCCATCCATTATTCCTTGTCTGGCCTTCGGGTGCCTTGGAAAATAGCTTGACCTCCTCCTTCCTCTCTGTGGCAGCCCCTCCAATATTGGAAGACTGCTATCCTGTCTCCCCTGGTCCTTCTCTTCACTAGACTAGCCAGGCCCAGTTCCTGCAACTGTTCATCCAGTGGTGGGATTCAGCCAGTTCGCACCACTTCGAGAGAACCGGTTGTTAACTTTCTGAGCAGTTTGGCAGAGCCTGGTGGCGCAGCAGACTAATAGCCTGTTATTATCATTCAGCTGCCTGCAATTAAAGTAAGATCGAATCTCGCCAAGGCTCAAGGTTGACTCAGCCTTCCATCCTTTCTAAGGTAGGTAAATTGAGGACCCAGTTTGTGGGGGCAATAAGCTGACTTTGTATAAATATACAAAAGGATGAAGGCTATTGCTTAGCGCATTGTAAGCCGCCCTGAGTCTCCGGAGAAGGGCGGCATATAAATCAAATAAAAAAAAAACTGGTTATTGGAAGAAATCATGAGGGCAGAGAACCCTAGCATGAGCCTTGCTGGCGCAGCAGACTAAAGCACTGTTAAGTAACACCAGCTGCCTGCAATTACTGCAAGTTCGAATCTCACCAGGCTCAAGGTTGACTCAGCCTTCCATCCTTCCGAGGTAGGTAAAATGAGGACCCAGATTATGGGGGCAATAAGCTGACTTTGTATAAAAAAGAACACCACTTAGGGGGGGCCGAAAGCCCTACTAAGCAGGTATATACAAAAGTATGAAGGCTATTGCTTAACGCATTGTAAGCCGCCCTGAGTCTCCGGAGAAGGGCGGCATATATATCGAACCAATAAATAAATAAATAAACTGGTTCTTAAATTACTTGAATCCCACCGCTGCGTTCATCGTATGTTTTACTCTCCAGTCCCCTCATCGTCTTGGTTGCTCTAGCAAGAGGAAGGGAAGGGGAGGGCAGAAAAACTGCGATTGAATAAGATTTGATATAGCCTTTCTCTGAAAAAAAATAACAACAGCAGCCAAATGTCAGTAAGCAGTCCAAGTTGCCCCGCTGTGGCCTTTCACACCGCAACTGCGGTGATCTAGCTCGGATGTTTTCCCCGACACCTTCTCTGAGCCAAGAAAAAAAAAGAGTTTTTCAACAAGAATGAAATCACACCCCCCCAACCCCCCCCCCCCGCGCTCTCGTTTCAAAGCTGTGCGGTCAGGAAAGGACGCACCTGCCGAAGTGGCATCAAAACTAATACCGTTTGTGGCACGGCAAAAGATTATTTGATTGCCGCCATGTGGGTTATGGTGGCAGAGATTCGAGGGTGCCTGCTCATGTTCTAGTCGTGAATTCATTGGTAACCCAGGGAATATTGATAAGAATGACATGCTCATCTAGGGTGACTTTGGGCCAATCACCAGGAGACGGTGAGTTCTAGTCTCGCCTTAGGCATGAAAACCAGCTGGGTGACTTTGGGCCAATCACCAGGAGATGGTGAGTTCTAGTCCCGCTTAGGCATGAAAGCCGGTTCCGTGATTTTGGGCCAATCACCAGGAGACGGTGAGTTCTAGTCCCACCTTAGGCATGAAAACCAACTGAGTGACTTTGGACCAATCACCAGGACACTGGGAGTTCTAGTCCCACCTTAGGCAGGAAAGCCAGCTGGGTGACTTTGGGCCAATCACCAGGACACTGGGAGTTCTAGTCCCACTTTAGGCATGAAAGCCAGCTGGGTGACTTTGGGCCAATCACCAGGACACTGGAGTTCTAGTCCCACTTTAGGCAGGAAAGCCAGCTGGGTGACTTTGGGCCAATCACCAGGAGACTGGGAGTTCTAGTTCCATCTTAGGCAGGAAAGCCAGTTGGGTGACTTTGGGCCCAATCACCAGGAGATGGTGAGTTCTAGTCCCGCCTTAGGCATGAAAGCCGGTTCCGTGATTTTGGGCCAATCACCGGGAGACAGTGAGTTCTAGTCCCACCTTAGGCATGAAAACCAACTGAGTGACTTTGGACCAATCACCAGGACACTGGGAGTTCTAGTCCCACCTTAGGCAGGAAAGCCAGCTGGGTAACTTTGGGCCAATCACCAGGACACTGGGAGTTCTAGTTCCATCTTAGGCAGGAAAGCCAGTTGGGTGACTTTGGGCCAATCACCAGGAGACTGGGAGTTCTAGTCCCACTTTAGGCATGAAAGCCAGCTGGGTGACTTTGGGCCAATCACCAGGAGACTGGGAGTTCTAGTCCCACCTTGGGCATGAAAGCCAGCTGGGTGGCTTTGGCCACTCTCTCTCAGCCCAGCCAACCTCACAGGGTTGTTGTTGCAGGGAAAATAAGAGGAAGAAGTTGTGTTGGATATGTTCGCTACCTTGAGTTATTTGTAAAGGCGGGATACAAATGAACGAATAATTGATTTTTTTTCCTTTTCTTTCTTCGTTTGTACTTTTTATGTTGATGAAAGCTAAATAAGGGGGAAAAAAACTATTTAATTGTCTTCCCCTTTTCATGCCACAGTTGTTAAGTGAATTACTGAAATCGTTAAGTTAGTAATACGCTTGCTAAACAATCGTATGACTGTCAGAACGTCACATAAGCTGATCCCATGAGCCCAGAACTCTACCACCGTCATAAATATGAGTCACTTGCCCAGCGTCTGGATTTTGATCATGTGACTACGGGGATGCTGTAATGGCGGTGCAACAAAATGGCCACGGGTCACTTTTTCAAGGCCGCTGCAAATCTGAACCGTCACTAAATCAGTGGTGGGTTTCAAAGATTTTTACTAACGGTTCTGTGGGCGTGGCATGGCTTGGTGGGTGTGGCAGGGGAAGGATACTGTAAAATCTCCATTCCCACCCCACTCCAGGGGAAGGATACTGTAAAATCTCCATTCCCACCCCACTCCAGGGGAAGGATACTGTAAAATCTCCATTCCCACCCCACTCCAGGGGAAGGATACTGTAAAATCTCCATTCCCACCCCACTCCAGGGGAAGGATATTGTAAAATCTCCATTCCCTGCCCACTCCAGGGGAAGGATACTGTAAAATATCCATTCCCACCCCAATCCAGGGGAAGGATACTGTAAAATCTCCATTCCCTCTCCAATCCAGGGGAAGGATACTGCAAAATCTCCATTCCCACCCCACTCCAGGGGAAGGTTACTGCAAAATCCCCATTCCCTCCCGATCAGCTGGGACTCGGGAGGCAGAGAATAGATGGGGGCGGGGCCAGTCAGAATTTTTACTACCGGTTCTCCAAACTACTCAAAAATTTCCGCTACCGGTTCTCCAGAACTGGTCAGAATCTGCTGAAACCCACTTCTGCACTAAAGGCATGGTTGCACATCAAGGACTACTCTACGAATATTTGTGTCGCACTTCAGACGGAGAAATCGGTTTTGCACCGGGGTTAATGAGGTGTCGTTAGCCACGCTTCACTTTTGGTGTCCCAGACGAATATTTGCAAATCCGACTTGTTGAACGAGATTGCGAAGTGTATTTGATCCTGGAGGGATGCGCAAAACACACCCTGTGTTGCAAAATGTCTCCGGGTTTCTGTCTAGACAGATTCCTGGCAGATAATCGATCTGAGCAGTTCATAAACTGATTATTATTTCATCAAGGCAAGTAATTCACGTCTATTGTGGTACTGTTTGCGCCAAGTAGGGGATCTAAAATAAGCCTCCAATCTACAACTCTGCGTTTCAGACCAGGGTAATATTTCCCCCAGCAAATTGTATGAATGAAGGTAATTTTCTGGCTGGGAAGACATTTTCTTAAAGAAGACGTGTTCTATCTTATCGGTCTCCGGTGCGTTTCGCAGTTCTGAAGATGGGATTTAGATTTTGCTGTTTTGCAAATGCAATCTGGGTACAGGTTTGTCAGAGGTAATTAGCCCCGTTACCTTCCTGGGGTAATTGCTGGATCGTGGCATTTCCTTGTGTATACTTTTGATAAAATAAAACCGGAATACATCTTCTAACAAACTCATATTTATTGTAAAGAATATAAAACATCTAACTATCTAAAAATTTAATTGTTTACATTTTTGCAAAAGTTCCTATCGGCTACTTCTCAGCAGCCGGACGTCTCTTGGGAAGAGAAGAAAGAAAAGTGTGAAGTGGAAAGAAAGGAATGCGGATACACATAGTATCAGTCACTGATAAGAAATTTTGGCAAGCTACGGAAAGTCTGACAGTCCAGAAATAATGAGCTCTGCTGGTAAATACAAAAACGCAGTGACAAGGTTGAAACCCCTTCATGAAGAATAGGTCTATATAGATATGCCTTTGATTCAGTGGTGGGATTCAGCCGGTTCGTACCACTTCGGGAGAACCGGTTGTTAACTTTCTGAGCAGTTTGGCAAACTGGTTGTTGGAAGAAATCATAAGGGCAGAGAACCGGTTGTTAAATTACTTGAATCTCACCACTGCTTTGATTAGACCATGTTAATACTTAAAATACTAAAAAGCAGACACATCACCTTGCCAACAGAAGTGCATATAGTGACGGCCATGTTTTTCCCAGTTGCAATGGATGGCTGTGAAAGTTGGACCATAAGAAAGGCTGAGCACCAAAGAATTGAGGCCTTTGAACTCTGGTGCTGGAGAAGACTCCTGCGAGTCCCTTGGACTGCAAGGCCATCCAACCGGTCAGTCCTAGAGGAGATCAATCCTGACTGCTCTTTAGAAGGCCAGATCCTGAAGAGGAAACTCAAAATACTTTGGCCACCTAATGAGAAGGAAGGACTCCCTGGAGAAGAGCCTAATGCAGGGAACGACGGAGGGCAAAAGAAGAAGGGGACGGCAGAGAACGAGGTGGCTGGATGGAGTCACTGAAGCAGTCGGCGTGAGCTTAAATGGACTCCAGAGGATGGTAGAGGACAGGGAGGCCTGGAGGAACGTGGTCCATAGGGTCGCGATGGGTTAGACATGACTTCACAACTAACAACAATAACAACAAAGTTCCAAATATTGGAACTTATATATATATATATATATATATATATACCGAATATATATATATAATATATATTCTGCTGCCTAACAAAAGGCTCCGCAAAGTTGATAAAATATTGGTTTTGAGTCTCAGTGTTATGCCCTTCTAAGCAATGAAGCCAGCCAAATCCATTCTGTCTCGTTTATCCGCTTATTGCCAATTCATGGAGTTTGGCATCACCGAAGAGAATAATTGCAATATTGTTCGCTCGCGTCTTGGAAGTATTATGGGATGTTGACAGTAATTGTAATAAAAGATGGCATTAGTAGCCACTATCAGCCCGGCTTTAAATAAAACTGTTCATTCTGAGAAGCATTCATTACCAGCCGAGTTAATTATTACAAGATTGTTTTAAAATAACAACGCAATATATTTCAGGGACATGACTTGATTTGCATCCAGCGCTACTCATAAATCGTGCAGAGACTGGGATATAACTTAGAAGTTGCTGGTGTGATCAGTTCAGAGCCACTGGATCTCGTATAGCCTTTAGTGTCAACCTGGACTGGGTCTTTTCAAATCTGGATCAGGTTTTTTTGTATTTCTGTTGCCCCCCAAAGCAGGGGTGAAATCCAGTAGGTTTTGACAGGTTCCGGAGAACCGGTAGCGGAAATTTTGAGTAGTTCAGAGAACCGGCAAATACCATCTCTGGCTGGCCCCAGAGTGGGGTGGGAATGGAGATTTTGCAGTATCCTTCCCCTGCTACGCCTACCAAGCCACACCCACCAAGCCACACCACACCACGCCCACCAAGCCACGCCCACAGATATTAATTTTTTTTGTTGATAAAAATAGGATCGGCAACATGATCGCCAACATCCGATGACGGATATGACCCAAGAAGAAGAAGAAGTCTCGCCTTAGCCATGAAAGCCGACTGGGTGAGTTTGGGCCAATCACCAGGAGATTGTGAGTTCTAGACAGTGGTGAAATCTAAATTTTTTTACTACCGGTTCTGTGGGCGTGGCTTGGTGGGCGGGGTTTGGCTTGGTGGGCGTGGATTGGTGGGTGTGGTGTGGTGTGGCTTGGCGGGGTGGATTGGTGGGTGTGGCAGGGGAAGGATACTGCAAAATCTCCATTCCCACCCCACTCTGGGGGAAGGATACTGCAAAATCCCAAAAATCCAAACTATTCAAAATTTCCGCTACCAGTTCACCAGAACCTGTCTGAACCTGCTGGATTTCACCCCTGGTTCTCGACACTACCCCACCACCCCTTAGGTATGAAAACTGGCTGACTGGTCTGGGACCAGCCCAGCTCTATATAATGCATTTTGTGGGAAGAGTTGCAGAGTCACAATTTCCTGGAATGTTTGCCCCAGCTGTCGTCTTCTTTGCATTTGGTGCCGCTTTTGTACATTTCCGTGAGTTTTTCTTCTTTCCTCTCCAAAAATGACATGAGTTTGTCAGAGTTTATATAAGAGGGATCTTTAGCAAAATCTGGAGAAGTGTGAAAAAAATCACTCCTGCATCGGAGATGCATAACATGCCTATTCTGCTTTTCACCTGCCCTTATCCTTTCGTTTGTTTGAATATTGGCACCTAAATCAAATGTTCAATCAAACGTCAACAAGTAGGAGTTCTTCTTTTGCAGACAGACAATAAAACAAAAAGTGCTGTGTTCACAAGCCCACAAATGACTTTAACCCCTCCTCAAATGGATGAGGACCAGCTACTCAAGGGCTCCGTTTCATGCTTCAACTTTACAGGTAGTCCTCGACTTACAAGAGTTCATTTAGTGACCATTCAAACTTACGACAGGACTGAATAAAGTGACTTGTGACCAGTGGTGAAATCCAAAATTTTTATACTACCGGTTCTGTGGGCGTGGCTTGGTGGGCATGGTGTGTGGTTTGGTGGGTGTGGCTTGGTGGGCGTGGCAGGGGAAGGACGCTGCAAAATCTCCATTCCCTCCCCACTCCAGGGGAAGGATTCTTCAAAATCTCCATTCCCACTCCACTCCTGGGGGGAAGGATACTGCAAAATCTCCATTCCCTCCCTACTCCAGGGGAATGATTCTTCAAAATCTCCATTCCCACTCCACTCCTGGGGGAAGGATACTGCAAAATCTCCATTCCCTCCCCACTCCAGGGGAAGGATTCTTCAGAATCTCCATTCCCACTCCACTCCTGGGGGAAGGATATTGCAAAATCTCCATCCCCACCCCGCTCTGGGGCCAGCCAGTGGTGGTATTGGCTGGTTCTCCAAACTACTCAAAATTTCCGCTACCGGTTCTCCAGAACCTGCTGGATTTCACCCCTGCCTCAATTGTGGTCATAAATCAAGGACTGTCTTGCAGACCACTGTCACGTATGCACACCGGTGCTGTCCCTCCCTGCTGCCTAGCTTTTTCCTCCACTCCTTTCCCTCTCTCTCTCGTTTTATACCTCTTTCCCGAGTTGTATAATACACAACTCCTAAAATAGCATCTGTACTTCTCCTCTGGCTAACCGGGAGGGATTTAAACGAGGGCCGAAAGGCAGGGAAGAGGAAAATCTGTGTCCTTCGTCCTTGTGACCCTGTCAAGACAGATCAAGCCACAGCGCCTTGCTTCACGCAGAACAGGGCAAAGTGGATTCCCACGTCACGCTAAAGCCAACCAACCGAGCAACCGTTTTCGGATTTAGCCCTGGAGCGGCCAACTTTGGACTCCGGAGACAACGTTCTCTGAATCCTTTTGCAACCTCGAGCTTGGTGGTTCGCCAATTTTTTTCCCCCTTCCTTTGCCGAAAAACTGCTTATCGGAAAGTCTTATGGAACTTTTGAGGACTGGCAGTTTTGTTTTGTTTTTTAATTTGATTTATATGCCGCCCTTCTCCGGAGACTCAGGGCGGCTTACAGTGCGTTAAGCAATAGCCTTCATACTTTTGTATATTTATACAAAGTGAGCTTATTGCCCCCACAAACTGGGTCCTCAATTTACCCACCTTAGAAAGGATGGAAGGCTGAGTCAACCTTGAGCCTTGGCGAGATTCGAACCTGCAGTAATTGCAGGCAGCTGGTCTTAATAACCAGCTTAATAACAGGGTGCCTTAGACCACTGTACTACCAAGGCTCTTAAGTCCCTTCCTTCAGCAGCATCGGTAGCTGAACAAATAGCTACAACTTGAAGATTGTTGGTATTATAAAAAACAATATCGCGGAATTCTCTTTATGTCCTTTCTAGAAATCATCTTGGTGTCAGGTTTCAATGCTATCTCAAAATAAATGAACTTCCAAACTGCCGATCTCAGAAATGACACGGGTAATTTCATCAGTTTTCGTCCTAGTAGGAATACTTTGGGGGGATTTTTGAATGTACTTTAGCAATCTTTAAGACAATTTAAATGTCCCCGTTACGATAGCAATAGCACTTAAGACTTATATATTGCCCCATAGTGCTTTAAAGCTCTCTCTAAGTGGTTTACAGAGTCAGCCTCTTGCCCCCCAACAATCTGGGTCCTCGTTTTAATGACCTTGGAAGGATGGAAGGCTGAGCCAACTTGGAGCCAATTAGGATCGAACTCCTGGTATATGGGCAGAGTTAGCAATTCTGCATTCTAATCACTCGCCACGCCTTCCTTCCTTCCTTCCTTCCTTCCTTCCTTCCTTCCTTCCTTCCTTCCTTCCATTGCAAGCAATAAAAAGGTAAAGGTTCCCCTCACACATATGTGCTAGTCATTCCTGACTCTAGGGGGCGGTGCTGATCTCCGTTTCAAAGCCGGAGAGCCAGCGCTGTCCAAAGATGTCTCCGTGGTCATGTGGCTGGCATGACTCAATGCCAAAGGCGCACGGAATACTGTTCCCTTCCCACCAAAGGTGGTGCCCATTTTTCTACTTCCATTTTTTACGTGCTTTCGAACTGCTAGGTTGGCAGAAGCTGGGACAAGTCACGGGAGCTCACCCCATTACGTGATGCTAGGGATTCGAACCGCTGAACTGCCGACCTTTCGATCGACAAGCTCAGCATCTTAGCCACTGAGCCGTCGAGTCCCTTGCAAGCAATAGCAGACTTATATATTGCTTCACAGTGCTTTGCACCCCTCTCTAAGCGGTTTACAGAGTCGGCCTCTTGCCCCCAAGAATCTGGGTCCTCATTTTACCCACCTTGGAACTATGGAAGGTTGAGTCAACCTTGAGCCCCATCAGGATCGAACTCCTGACAGTGGGCAGAGTCAGCCTGCAGTTCTGCCTTCTAACCACTGTGCCACCAAGGCTCCTCGCCATGATGGGTAATGGGTTTGTGTGCTGTTGGCCGATTTTACTCCGTTTTAGGTAATCTATACAGGTTTGGGAAGCAGTGATCTAGAAACTCAATATTCTTTCTTTCTTTCTCCCCTCTTTCCCTTTCTTTCTTTCTTTCTTTCTCCCCTCTTTCTTTCTTTCTTTCTTTCTCTCCTCTTTCCTTCTTTTCCCCCTCTTTCTTTCTTTCTTTCTCCCCTTTCTTTCTTTTTCCCTTCTTTCTTTCTCTCTCCCTTTCTTTCTCCCCTCTTTCTTTCTTTCTCCCTCTTTTCTTTTTTTTTCCCTCTTTCTTTCCCCCCTTTCTTTCTTTTTCCCCTCTTTCTTTCTCTCTCCCTCTTTCTTTCTCCCTTCTTTCTTTCTTTTTCCCCTCTTTCTTTCTCTCTCTCCCCTCTTTCTTTCTCCCCTCTCTCTTTCTTTTTCCCTTCTTCTTTCTCTCTCCCCTTTCTTTCTCCCCTTTCTTTCTTTTTCCCCTCTTTCTTTCTTTCTCTCTCCCATCTTTCTTCTTTCTTTCTTTCTTTTCTTTCTTTCTTTCTTTCTTTCTTCTTTCTTTCTTTCTTTCTTTCTTTCTTTCTTTCTTTCTTTCTTTCTCCCTTGAAGCTAGCAGGCCTCCCTGCAGCCTCCTGGAAGCCAATATGGTGTGTGTTGGGACTCCTGGAAGGAGCGGAGTGGGATGGGCGGACCCAGCCAGAGGTGGTATTTACCGGTTCTCCGAATCAGGCAAAATTTCCTTTACCGGTCTGCAAGAACCGGCTGAATCCCACCTCTGCTCTCAAATCCATCAATAGGCTCATTCAGACGTTGCTGAGATGCACAACACTCCTACTGAAGCTGGCAAGTATCTCAGCCCAGTCACTTTTTTTAAAATCTGAAGCGTCCTAGATGGATTTGGTCCACCAGCTGTCCGTTTATTCAAAGCTGCTGTGACGAATGTCACCCATTGTGGATGTTGGCAGGCGGTGTGACAGCGGAGTCTTCGGCAGACAAAAGGCTGACTCCTGGCCAAACAGCTGGAAGGGTTTCTTTAGCAAGCAGGGAGGCTTAGCAATGAGTCCAGAGCTCTTCATTCACATATCAAGGTTGTCCTTCTGGAAGACGGATGAATGGGGAAATTTGGCAGGACCTCATCTGTTTTCCAGGGCTTGGGCTATCTGATGAGCAAATACTTTGAATCAGGGCAAAGCAGGACAGACAATGGCTCCTTTCCTGGATCAAATGCAAATTTTAGCAATCAATCAATCATAAAGAAGCGGGAGTCAACTTATTCTCCAAAGCACCTGAAGGCGGGATAAGAAGCAACGGATGGAAACTAATCAAGGAGAGAAAAACAACCTAGAACCAGTCGTGGGATTCAGCCAGTTCGCACCGATTCGGGAGAACCGGTTGTTAACTTTCTAAGCAGTTCAGAGAACCGGTTGTTGGAAGAAATCTTATTTTGTTTTTGTTTTTTCACTTTACAGGGCTAATCCTGTAAGGAAGGCAGGAAGGAAACATTCTGGTGGTGTTTCTAGCCTAATCTTTATTGCCCTGCTTACAGAAACTGCCTCTCTGGTTAACCCTTATTACTTGTAACAGCTAAGGCGAAGCGCCATTGACATGAGTGACGTTGAGTAGGTTACACCTACATGGTCAATGACCACCGAGCCATGCCTACCCAGTTGGTCATTAGGGCAGAGAACTGGTTGTTAACTTTCTAAGCAGTTCGGAAAACCAGTTGTTGGAAGAAATCTTATTTTGTTTTTTTCACTTTACAGGGCTAATCCTGTAAGGAAGGCAGGAAGGAAACATTCTGGTGGTGTTTCTAGCCTAATCCTTTATTGCCCTGCTTACAGAAACTGCCTCTCTGGTTAACCCTTATTACATTGTAACAGCTAAGGCGAAGCGCCATTGACATGAGTGACGTTGAGTAGGCCACACCTACATGGTCACATGACCACCGAGCCATGCCTACCCAGTTGGTCATTGGGGCAGAGAACTGGTTGTTAAATTATTTGAATCTCACCACTGCCTAGAACCATGATGGCGAACCTATGCAACGAGGAGCCATTTTGGTGGGCACGCTAGCATTGCCCTAGCTCATGCATGCACCAGCCAGCTGATTGTGACAGTTGCAGTGTGTGGGTGGGTAGGGTGAGGTGGGGTGGGGGTTGATGTGATCGCCTTCTGACAAGCAAAGTCAATGGGGAAACCAGATTCATTTAACGACGGTGTTACTGACTTAACAACTGCAGTGATTCACTTAACAACAGTGGCAAGAAGGATTGTAAAATGGGGGGCCAGGGAACTCACTTCACATATGTCTCGCTTAGCAACAAAAATTTGGGGCTCAATTGTGGTCGTGAAGTCAAGGATTACCTGTATTGGGGAACTGACTACATTCATCTATAAATGAATGAATGAATGAGCAGTTCCTCCTATTTTAGTTCAAAGCAGGGGTGAAATCCAGCAGGTTCTGACCGGTTCTCGCGAACCGGTAGCGGAAATTTTGAGCAGTTTGCCAGAGAACTGGCAAATATCACCTCTGTCTGGCCTCAGAGAGGGGTGGGAATGGAGATTTTGCAGTATCCTTCCCCCAGGAGTGAGGTGGGAATGGGGATTTTGCAGTATCCATCCCCCAGGAGTGGGGTGAGAATGGGGATTTTGCAGTATCCTTCCCCCAGGAGTGGGGAGGGAATGGAGATTTTGCAGTATCCTTCCCCCAGGAGTGGGGTGGGAATGGGGATTTTGCAGTATCCTTCCCCAACGAGTGAGGTGGGAATGGGGATTTTGCAGTACCCTTCCCCCAGGAGTGGGGTGGGAATGGAGATTTTGCAGCATCCCTCCCCTGCCATGCCCACCAAGCCACGCCCACCAAGCCACACCAAGCCCACCAAGCCACACCCACAGAACCGGTAGTAAAAAAAATTGGATTTCACCAGTGGTTCAAAGTCCCGCTTCCTGCTTTCAAACTTCCAGTGGTGTTTTCCTCCTAGGCCCCCAACGGCGGCTCCTCTTTCTTGGGAAAATGATTCTGCTGGCATCGCAAGAGAAACTACCCTCATTAAGGTATTTTTGTAAAAGGCTGGTAAATTATATTAATACCGCTCCCCTTGATTGTAACTCAGCCAAGCTGCAGGGGTGTGCTTTTCCAACCAGCAGTAAAACATCGACATGCAAATGAGGTAAAAACAGCATTAATTCCTTTTGTTAAGGCTTCCAAGGGCTGAGAAAGTTTCAGTGGAGAACTTTGAAGAGCACGGACCGTCTGCTGTGACCTTGGACGGCGGAGGCGACGGAACTGAAGCAGCGGTGGGTTCGAACCGGTGGGTAACACCGCTTCGCTTTGCACACATGCTTTGAAGTCCATAACAGCTGAGGCATGGCAATCCGCTCTGCCGCGCCTTTCAGCTGGGCTAAAATCGAAGGAATAAAGGTAGGTATAGCGCAAGGGCGGGTGGGAGGGCCCAGCTGACGATCGGAGTGAACCGATTCGCTCTAACATCAACATTTTCGCTACCGGCTCTCCCAACCCGGGGAGAACCAGTAGCAACCCACCACTGAACTGAAGGGATGTAGCCAGGGGTGGGATTGAAAAATTTCAGCAATCGGTTCTCTGCGTGGGCATGGCCATGGGGACATGGCCTACTCGGCCTCCTGCAACACGGCGGAGGGGATTGTTTTTGCCCTCCCCAGGCTCTAGAGGGTTTCCTGGGGCCTCCAGGAGGGTGAAAACGGCCTTCCCCGGACTCCGGAGGCCCTCCGGAGGCCAGAAACCGGTCCGTTTTTGGACTTCTGGTACTTCCAGTAGGCCCGTTTTTCGCCCTCCCCAGGCTCCAGAGGCTTTCCTGGGGCCTTCAAGAGGGCGAAAACGCCCTCCCCCGAACTCTGGAGGCAGGAAATGGGCCCATTTTCGGACTTCTGGTACTTCCAGTAGGCCTGTTTTTCGCCCTCCCAGAACCTCCGCGCGCGCCCTGCATTTATCTGGCATCCAAAATGTGGAGACTCCTGGGAGGAGAGGGGTGGTAGGGGTCAGCCAATCTTTGGAACAACCGGTTCGGCAAACTAGATTAAAATTAACATCCGGTTTGCCCGATCCGGTCTGAACCGGCTGAATCCGACCCCTGTATGTGGCTTGGTGTGACGTTGTTGCTCAGATGGGGACGAAGGCAGGGAACCCCAAACAATGGGGCCGAGAAAGCCAGCAGTGAAGTGGCCCCCGAATTCTTCTGTGGATGTACGTCAGTGGAATCTGTGACGGGTGTTGATGTTACTGATGATGTTACCTAGTTTGGTCATGAAAGGACTGCAAAAAAACCCACCAAGCTCAGCGAGTACCAAGGACCCCACAGTTCAACCTGAGTTACAAATATGAGATCTTCTAACAAGAATGTGTTAGAAATGAGGATGGGAGAAGAGGTATACCTGTTTACTGGAGTATAAATTACACCCAATAACATATCGAATACCTGTTCCTCTTCCTCTTTTCCCCACAACAACAATCCTGTGAAGTGGGGTGGGCTTAGAGAGAATGAGTGGTCCAGCAGTCAGCATTTGCTCCTAAAACAAGACTAGAACTCCCATTCTCCTGGTGACTGGCCCAAAGTCGTTCAGCTGGCTTTCATAATAATAATAATAATAATAATAATTTTATTTCTATACCGCCCTTCTCCCGAAGGACTCAGGGCGGTGTACAGCCAATTTAAAAACACAGGACACAACAATGATTAAAAATTAAAATAATTAAATAGATTTGGCCAATTTAAAACCCCAAAAATTTAAAATACCCCAATTTAAAATTATTATGTTGATAGCCCTGCCTGGCGGAACAACAGGGTCTTCAGTGCGCAGCGAAACACCCGGAGGTCAGAGATCTTACGTATTTCCGGGGGCAGTTCATTCCACAGGGCTGGGGCTCCCACAGAGAAGGCCCTCCCCCTGGGTGTCGCCAGCCGACATAACTTGGTTGATGGCACCCTGAGGAGATCCTCTCTGTGGGAACGGACTGGCCGGTGGGAGGCTATTGGTGGCAGAAGTCGGTCTCGAAGGTACCCAGGTCCAATGCCATGGAGCGCTTTAAAGGTGGTAACCAACACCTTGAATCGCACCCGGAAGACCACTGGGAGCCAGTGCAGCTCGCGCAGGAGGGGTGTCACGCGGGCACAACGAGTTGCGCCCATAACCACCCGCGCGGCCGCATTCTGGACCAGTTGGAGCCTCCGAGTGCTCTTCAAGGGGAGCCCCATGTAGAGAGCATTACAATAGTCCAGCCGGGAGGTGACAAGGGCATGAGTGACCGTGCGCAAGGCATCCCGGTCCAGCAAGGGCTGCAACTGGCGGATCAGGCGAACCTGATAAAAGGCCCTCCTGGCCACGGCCGTCATATGCTCTTCTAAAGACAGCTGTGCGTCCAGGAGGACGCCCAGATTGCGAGCCCTGTTCATGTCTAAGGCAGGACTAGAACTCACGGTCTCCTGGTGATTGGCCCAAATTCACTCAGTTGACTTAAAAGGCACTTTGATACCTATTGCTTGTCTCGCTTGTCCCCTTCTTCGAACGACAAGGCATCCTATCTGAAGCTCCCCTAAGGAAATGCACCCCAAAATAGAACATTGAACCTGGGAAGAGCGTCCTTCTCAATGTGAAGTACCCTTGATTTGGCCAGGGGTTGCTAAACGTTCGTGTGGATGCATCGATTTGCATTCCAACCAGCGACCGGTGAGAGTTCACTGAACACCGTTAAGAATCTTTATCCTGCTTGGAAGGGAGTCGGTTTTGGTTCTGTGCATCCCATTAAACAGGAAAGGGCGTTGCAACGGACGTGCAGATCAAGCTTTGCAAGTAAACAATCTCAGCTGGTTGCAGCCCAGATGGGTCCTAGCAAGCACGCTAAGAAGAGCTGTTTTAATTATTGTAATGAGAGATGCCAGTACGAGTCAAAGAGTAGAGAATAATGTGATTCATTAAACGCTTCATGAATAATTAGTTAATGTTTAGAGATGGCTGCAAACGTAGAAAATACATTCAGCGGCACTAGGCTAAGTGCCCTTATTTTTGGCGCGACTGCCAAAGCAAGTCAGTGAGAAAGTTATTATTGTTGAGAGAGCAAGAATTATTATGTTATGTTCTATGTGAAAATATAGGAATGATTTTGCTTTAGGCTCGGTTGATTTACCTAAGTTTATATATATCCCAAATGTTCCAAATCCTAGCGACCCCTTCAGTAATAAAGTAAGGTGCCATTATTTTCTCTCATATTAGAGAAAGAGGAGGAAGAGGAGGAGGAGGAGGAGAAGAAGAAGAAGAAGAAAGTGAAGGAGGAGGAGGAGGAGGAGGAGGAGGAGGAGGAGGAGGAGGAGGAGGAGGAGAAGAAGAAGAAGAAGAAGAAGAAGAAGAAGAAGAAGAAGAAGAAGAAAGAGGGAAGAAGAAGAAAGAAGAAGAAGAAGAAGAAGAAGAAGAAGAAGAAGAAGAAGAAGAAGAAGAAGAAGAAGAAGAAGAGGAGGAGGAGGAGGAGGAGGAGGAGCCTTGGTAGTACAGTGGTCTAAGGCACCCCTGTTATTAAGCTGGTTATTAAGACCAGATGCCTGCAATTTACTGCTGGTTCGAATCTCGCCAAGGCTCAAGGTTGACTCAGCCTTCCATCCTTTCTAAGGTAGGTAAATTGAGGACCCAGTTTGTGGGGGCAATAAGCTGACTTTGTATAAAATATACAAAAGAATGAAGGCTATTGCTTAGCACATTGTAAGCCGCCCTGAGTCTCCGGAGAAGGGTGGCATATAAATCAAATTTAAAAAAAAAAGAAGAAGAAGAAAGTGGAGGAGGAGGAGGAGAAGAGGAGGAGGAGGAGGGGAGGAGGAAAGAAGAAGAAGAAGAAGAAGAAGAAGAAGAAGAATTTTAACCATCTTTCTCAAATGCAAAGTTCAAAAAAAGAGTTAAGATTTTGCTATCATGCACACCCAGCCAACACACCAGTCAACACACCAGTAAGGAACCTGCTTTTTGACAATAAGAAAACAACTCTTATAAAACAGGAGAGCAAAAACATTCTTAAAGAAAGCAGGATTGTGGGAAAACCGCTGCAGGGGAGACAGAGAGAGAGAGACAGAGAGAGAGAGAGAGAAAGAAAGAGGCAGGGGGAAGAATTATGTTGCCACCATTCTGTACAGATGTGGGAGGGAGGTTACACTAGTATAAATCTAAACAGGATAATAAAAGCTATTTTTTTTTTTTTTTTTTTTTTTTTTTTTTTTTTTTATTTTTTTTGCCCAAACGGGGAGCAATGTTTTTTTTTTTTTTTCCCTTTCCTTTATTTATTTTATTTAATAAATAAAATAATTTAATATCTGTACCCGAAATTAACACTGGCTTTTTTTTTCCCAAATGGGGAGCTATCGTTATTCTTTTTCCCTTCCCTTTATTTATTTTATTTGTGTGTGTGTATGTGTGTGTATATGACTGGAAGGGAAGAAGGATGCTGCATTCTGCTTTGATCCCTCACGATAACCCATCGGTTAAAACACGGCATAATGGAATACGTCCAGAAACTGCGAGATTTATCACTGAATCATCCTATTTCAAATCAAAAGCGCTCCAGCATTAACAGCGTTCCGAGGGAAGATTCCCAGAGAGCTCAGAAGCTGCATTTAATTTGCATGAAACTCGTCACTTACTTTCCACGTTGGCCGCTTAGGGATTTTGCTGTTCAGATTCCACTCGGGGTCCCTGTTTTGCAACTTCGAAATTCCTCCAGGGAAAGTCTCGTGCAAGTTAAGTAACAAAAGGAGCAGCGCTTCCAAGAGATTGGCTGTATTTCATTTATTTTGAAGAAGAAATACATCCAAACCTTTGCCAATTTTTCTTTAAAAAAGGATGCCTCGCCAGCCTTCCGGTGATGTCATTCCATCATGACCATGCATGCATCTGATAAAATCGGTCAGGAAAAGCATCCGTGTTGATCACTGTCAGCCTTGCGAGGTAGTCCAGGCAAAAGGAGTACTACAGATAGTCCTCGACTTACAACCGTTCATGTAGGGGAGACATGATAGCAGTCTTCCGATATCTCAGGGGCTGCCACAAAGAAGAGGGAGTCAAGCCAGAGTTGAAATCCAGCTGACAGGTTCTGGAGAACCGGTAGCGGAAATTTTGAGTAGTTCGGAGAACCGGCAAATGCCACTTCTGGCTGGCCCCAGAGTGAGGTGGGATTGGAGATTTTGCAATATCCTTCCCCCAGGAGTGAGGAGGGCAGTGGTAGGATTCAGCCGGTTCGGGAGAACCGGTTGTTAACTTTCTGAGCAGTTTGGTGAACTGGTTGTTGGAAGAAATCATTAGGGCAGAGAACCAGTTGTTGAATTATTTGATTCCCACCCTGGGGGGAGGGAATGGGGATTTTGCAGTATCCTTTCCCTGCCATGCCCACCAAGCCACGTCCACAGAACCGGTAGTAAAAAAATTGGATTTCACCACTGAGCCAAGCTATTCTCCAAAGCACCTGAGGGTAGGACAAGAAGCAATGGGTGGAAACTAATCAAGGAGAGAAGCAACTTAGAACTAAGGAGGAATTTCCTGACAGTGAGAACAATTCATCAGAGGAACAACTTGCCTGCAGAAGCTGTGAATGCTCCAACACTGGAAATTTTTAAGAAGAGGTTGGATAACCATTTGTCTGAAGTGATGTAGGGTTTCCTGTCTAAGCAGGGAGTTGGACTAGAAGACCTCCAAAGTCCCTTCCAACTCTGCTACTCTACTCTACTCTACTCTTCTCTACTCTACTCTACTCTACTCTACTCTACTCTACTCTACTCTACTCTACTCTACTCACTCTACTACTCACTCTACTCCACTCCACTCCACTCCACTCCACTCCACTCTATTCTATTCTGTAGTGACCATTCAAAGTTACAACAGCACTGAAAAAAGGGACTTATGTCCGTTTTTCACACTTACGACCGTTCCAGAGTCCTTAAGATCATGTGATCAAAATTTAGATGTTTAGCAACTGTCATGTATTTATGACAGTTGCAATGTTCCCGGAGTTGTGTGATCCCATTTTTTGTGACCTTCTGCCAAGCAAAATCAATGGGGAAACCAGATGCACTTAACAACTGGGGTTTGTAATCTAACAACTGCAGTGATTCACAACAACTCTGGCAAGAAAGGCTGTAAAATCCTCTTAACGCCAGCAATGGAAATGTTGGGTTCAGTTGTGGCCATAAATCAAGGACGATCTGTATTAAACTTCTAGCTCAGTGTTTCTCAACCTTGGTAGCTTGAAGATGGGTGGACTTCAACTCCCAGAATCCCCCAGCCAGCGCTGCTGGCTGGGGGATTCTGGGAATTGAAGTCCACCCATCTTCAAGCTACCAAGGTTGAGAAACACTGTTCTAGCTAAGGCATAAAGTAGCCTAATCACGAAATGATGACACTACAAAAAATTTCTCCTCCCCGCTTATTTTATTGTATTTATTCAATACTCAATTTCTATGTCATGTTATGTTTTATACGGCTTCTTTATTTTATGCAACTCACCCGTTCTCGGTTTTTTAAATCTTAATTCTTTGAGCGTTGATTTGACTTGTTGTATTGTTTTTCTGATCTATGATCGTAATAAAAGAGCTTGACTCGATCGATGGTCTTGCGTTTGGCCATCCTTTCTAAATAGTTTGGTTTTAGCTTTTTTTTTTAATTCCTATTTTGCTGGCTTTCCTTCAATAAATTTTGATTTGAGATGCAGGTCGCAGGAATGTTTAGAGGCCTCTCTGGACACACAGGTGGCGTCAGTAGAAGGAATAAAGAGCAAATCGTGAATTGTGGATCGAGCTGAAATAATGCCAGACTGCTCAATTAATAATACAAGGATCTTTTGGAAACAAAGGAGGTTGTCGGGAGCCTGCAGCAAAATTAAATTGGGTGCAATGCAGAAGCCCAGTTAAGTCAAGCAGGGAAATGGAAGGATTTGGAGGTGCCTTCACCCTAGCTCCTAGCCCAGCCCAGGATTTTAATCAGAAAGAGAAACCAATTCCTCGGAGGCTACAACAATCTTTGCAGTTGGGTTTGTAGCCTCTCCAACGGACGAGAAAGCGTCTGCTCAGATCAAAAAGCTGAAAATGGAAACGCAACCTTTGGGTTATCTCATTCTCAAGGCCGGGAGCCTCTCTTGAATCCTGAAAAACAGAGCGAAGATGGGGAGGGGAAATATTCCAACGAAGGCTGATCGTTAATTCACCCGAGAGCAGCTATTTCGTTTGACAAAGGAAAAGAGAGAAAGAGAGACAAAGAGAAAGAGAGACAGAGGAAGAGAGGAAGAGACAGAAAGAGAAAGAAAGAAAGACACAGAGAAAGAGAGAGAGAGAAAGAGACAGAAAGATAGAAGAAAAGAAAGAGGAAACGAGAGAGAGAGAGAGACAGAAAGAGAAAGAAAGACACAGAGAAAGAGACAGAGAGAAAGAGACAGAAAGATAGAGGAAAAGAAAGAGGAAAAGAGAGAGAGAGAGAAAGATAGAGAAAGAGAAGGAGACAAAGAGACAGAGACAGAGAAAAAGGCAGAGGGATAGAAAGAGAGACAGAGAGAAAGAATGAAAGAGAGAGAGAGAAAATTAAGAGAGAGAGAGAGAGACAGAGAGATAGAAAGAGACAGAGAGAAAACAGAGCGAGATAAAGGGAGAGGAAGTCAGACAAAGGGAGACAGACAGAAAGACACAAAGAGAGAGAGAGGGAAAGAAAGAAAGAGAAAGAAAGAGATAAAGAGACAGACGGAGAGAGAAGAGAGGAGGGGAAAGAGAGAGAGAAAGAGACAGAGAGAAAGAGAGAGGGATGGAGAGGGAGGGGGAGGGGGAGGGAGGAGGAGGGAGAGAGAAGCTTTCAGCCACAATCAAAATTCTCCTTCCATTCTCCTCCCATTGCTGCATGTCTTGAATCTGAATTAAAGCATTAAGAAAATGAAAGAAGGGTGAAGGTTTTATTTTTTTTTCCTTCAGGTTATTTCCATTCAAATCTGCAAGGATTTCGCCAGAAGGTTTAAAAAAAAATAGCTCACTCTATTTTTCAAAGATTTTCAGCTATTTCCTTCTCTGCTCCCTGAAAACAGCAGCACATGATCCATATCTGACAGCTCCTGATATCTATCCCTCCTTCTCCCTCTCCCTCCCTCCCCTCTCCCCTCTCCCTTTCTCTCCCTTCCTCTCCCTCTCTCCCTCCCTTTCCCCCTCTCTCTCTCCTCCCTCCCTCTCCCTCCCTCCCCTCTCTCTCTCTCCTCTTCTTCTCTCTCCCCTCTCTATCTCCCTCCCTCTCTCTTCTGCCCTCTCTCTCCCTCCCTCCCTCTCCCTCCCTCCCTCCTTCTCTCTCCCACTCCCTCTCTCTTCCCTCCCTCTCTCTCCCTCCTTCTTCCTCTCTCTCCCCTCTCTCCCTCTCCCTCTCCCTCTCCCTCCCTCTCCCCCTCTTCCTCTCCCTCTCCCTCTTCCTCTCTCTCCCCCCTCTCTCCCTCTCCCTCTCCCTCCCTCCCTCTCCCTCTCCCCCCTCCCTCTCTCTCCACTCCCTCTCTCTTCTCCCTCTCTCCCTCCCTCTCCCTCCCTCTCCCCCTCTTCCTCTCCCTCTCCCTCTTCCTCTCCCTCTTCCTCTCTCTCTCTCTCCACACACACACACACACAATCTTATGGCAAAAGAGAAGGAATGGAATAGCAGTCCACCCAAGACCAAGCAGGAACATTTTCCTACTCAAATGTTAAAACTTTTATTGCGCTTGTGTTTTGTTTCCTGAAATATCTATTTGGATTTCCGACACTTCTTTTCATCTCTACCTCAGCCGGTCCGCTACTCTTTTTTCTTTTATAATTAAAAGTCAAACTTGATATCAAAGTTAGGAAGCTAACGCAAAGGAGGGAAAGGCTTGAGAAAAGCAGGGATTAATTTTTGTTTTGGGGGTGAGGGGTGGGGAGAAAGTCAGCCATCTAGGAAGGCAACTTTTTAAAAGTTGTGCCAGGACAACTTCATCCTCTTAAATTAAAAAAAAATAAAAATAAAATAAAATACATGATTGATTGTGTCGGCTTTGTTGCCGAAGCGTGTCGAGAGCTGCTGTAACATCAACCGCCCACAAATCATCTGTTTTTTTCCTTCGTTATTAGCCTTGCATTAAAAGGTTGCTGCCGAATTTAGCTTCTGGTTATTAAACGGTGACTGCTCTATAGGTAGTCCTCGACTTATGACCATGATTGGTCGTAAATCGAGGACTGCCTGCATTTTGAATTAGCTGCATTTTATGGAAATGTAAAAAAAAAAAAAAAACCTGAGAGGCAGCGGATAAAACTTTGTGCCGTTTACATTTTCCATCGGCAGCTTTCGAATAAATGAATGTTCTGTCCCAGCTACGGACCCGTAAGAACGCAGCACACATAAAGTCCGTTCAAACTTTAGTTTACTAAATAAACCAGTCTTTTACAACGGCTGTTAATTAACTGCATTAACAGCCGCCAAGAATTCAAAGAATAATAACTGAAAGCTTACTGCGGTTGGCAGAATGCCCAGAAGCAATTTGCAGGAAGCTGATAAGATAAGCAAGACAAGACACGAAGTATGTGAACCTGAGTTGTTCCCTGCAAATTGCTTCAGTCGGCGTTCCTCCTTAAATAGGCTAAGGGAGTGGCCAATTAACCCCCTAGCCTTACTCTCGAGTAGACCTCCTCCTGAGGAGCCACTCCTGCCTTTTAGCAGCTCTGCGCGCCCGTGCATCGAGAAGAGGCTCCTCCTCTTCGTCCTCTTCACTTACGGGAGCTTCTAGAGGTTCTGAAGGCCCTGGCTGAATCCCTGCCTCTGGCACCACATCTTCTCCAGCCTCCTCACTGTCCGACTCGAGCGCCAGCTGCACAGGCTGCTGGCGCAGCACCACACCAGCCTCCTCACTGTCAGAATCAGCTACTAGCTGCACAGGCCGCGTACGGGCCACAACAATGAATGATCAGCCAAGAAAAAGAAAATGGGGGGAGGAAATAAATAACAGAGGAAAAATTTGTTCTCAGAAGCAAACTGGAACCGAAGGGAATGGTAAAAGAGCTGCCTGCTATTTTTATTTATTCCTTTCATCCACCTGGGCAAAACTTCATTATTCACGCACGCCCGTGGTCGTCAGTCATGTTTATCGCCCCCCCCCCCAATGTG
This sequence comes from Pantherophis guttatus, assembly GCF_029531705.1. Next base: position 942,927 of record NW_026844042.1, read on the forward strand.
GGCACGGGAAATATTACAGGGAGAAACGAGGCACAAATAAGACATAATTAGTGGCATGTCGAAAGCAGGACGTGGCCATTCCCCTTAGAGTGGCGGACAGGGGGTCCTCGGTTTACGACCACAACTGAGCCCAAAATTTATGTTGCTGAGTGGGACATGGGTGAAAGTGAGTTTGTCCCACTTTCCTTGCCACAATTGTTAAGTGAAATCGTTGCCTTCGTTCAGTTAGCCACAGGGTTGTGAAGTGAATCTGGACGACTCCCCCACGGACTTTGCTTGTCAGAAGGTCGCAAAAGCAGAACACAGGAGCCCGGGGAACACTGCGTCCGTCATAAAGATGAAGCAGTTGCCGAACATCCAAATTTTGATCGCGTGACTGTGGGGATGCGGCAATGGTAGTTAAGTGTGAAAAATGGTCAATTTTTTTTAGTGTCGTCATAACTCTAAATGGTCACTGAATGAACTGTTATAAGTCGAGGACAACCTGCAGGGATTCACTTAACAAATATGGCAAGAAAAGTTGTAAAATGGGGGCAAAACTCACGTGACAAATGTCTCACTTAGCAACATGAATTTTGGCCTCAACTGTGGTCATAAGTCAAGGACTACCTGTACACAAGAAGGTGGAGGTAGGATCTTCTCTTAAAACCAACTAACCGTCTCCAGGGTAGAAAACCCCTCTTGGCGCCCCAGATGTGACACAAGTCTTGTGGGGATTGGAGATTTTTTTCTTTCTTTCTTTCAACAATAAGTCCTTATCTTTTAGAAAAGTTTTTTTTTTCCTCTGACCAAATAGGTCAGTCAGCTTTGCCATTTCAATGAATTCTGACATTTCCACAAATCCATTCTGTCACTCTAGGAATAAAGGGAGTCTATTTTCTTGATTATTCTGACTTTTTCAGGTTACACAAAGGGATCACGGGTGAAATCCAGCAGGTTCTGAAGAACCAGTAGCGGAAATTTTGAGCAGTTCAGAGAACCGGTATCAGAAATTTTGAGTAGTTCAGAGAACCGGCAAATACCACCTCTGGCTGGCCCCAGAGTGGGGTGGGAATGGAGATTTTGCAATATCCTTCCCCCTGGAGTGGAGTGGGAACGGAGATTTTGCAGTATCCTTCCCCTGCCACGCCCACCAAGCCACGCCACAGCCACAAAGCCACGCCCACAGAACCGGTAGTAAAAAAATTTGGATTTCACCACTGAAAGGGATGGATTGATGGTTTCAGTGAGGAAAAATCTGCCCATGGTTACAAAACCCACAGAAGGAACTTCAGCTTTGGGGTGGAAGCTTCTCAGGGCCAACCGATTGGGAAGTAGGTATTTGTGTCCTACATGTAGGCTTCTCAAAGGCCGGTCCCTGGGAGAGGAAAATGGACCTCTGGACAAAGGAGCCTGGATAGCTCAGCTGACTAATGCATTGTAATTTAACTCCAACTGTCTACAATTAGTAAGTTCGAATCTCGCCAGGCTCAAGGTTGACTCAGCCTTTCATCCTTTTTAAGGTAGGTAAATTGAGGACCCAGTTTGTGGGGGCAATAAGCTGACTTTGTAAAAATATACAAAAGTATGAAGGCTATTGCTTAACGCATTGTAAGCCACCCTGAGTCTCCGGAGAAGGGCGGCATATAAATCAAATTAAAATAAAAAATAAAAAGTTGGCCCTTGCAATATTTCTACCTTACTCTTCTTTTGCCCTCTCTCAAAACGGCTCCCAGGCCCGAAGAGAAGCAGGCTTCATAATTTAATGCTTAATTGAATGAGGATCAAGCAAACTACGTATGAGCAACTACGTTCCTCTAAGGACCCCTGCATTGTGCCGAGGGAACAACCAAATCCCAGAGCCCTTTGTGAGCGGACTCTATTGAAAATTCGAAATGTATCATCGTCTCATTCTCTTTCGCGTCCGATTAAACATCAAAACAAAGCTTGAAGGTTGGGGAGAGAAATGAATCGATGCTGGCTTTGTTCCTTTATTATCTTTTGCCGAAGCCTTCAGAAGCACCTGTGATGACTTTCTCTTATGCCACTTCCATAATGAGCCAGAGAACTAAAGAGCACTTCATGTACAAATCGGAACATGTCAATGACAATTCCTTTTTCATAACTATCATGGCTACAAAGGCCTTTCGGTTTTCTGATTCACGCCTCTGCATGACTAATGATGTTACTGGGAAACCAGGATCTGGGCTCACGTTTCCACCACGCATTTCAGCTCAACCTAAGCTTAACCAGGACACAGAGAGAAAGAGTGGAGGAAGGTGGATAGCATCCTTGGCTGTCTAGTCCAACTTCTAAAAAGATGAAGTTTCAGAATATAGAATAACAGAGTTGGAAGCGACCTTGGAAGTCTTCTAATCCAACTCCCTGCTCAAGCAGAAGACCCTTAAATGTAAATTTTGTAAATTTACAAAATGTAAATTTTGGGCTTGGACAACCTGGAATATGCCGACTACGGTCCGATCGAAGCAGGGGTGAAATCCAGCAGGTTCTGACAGGTTCTGGGGAACCGGTAGCAGAAATTTTGAGCAGTTCGGAGAACTGGGAAATATCACTTCTGGCTGGCCCCAGAGTGGGGTGGGAATGGAGATGTTGCAGTATCCTTCCCCTGCCATGCCCACCAAGCCACGCCCACCAAGCCACACCCACAGAACTGGGAGTAAAGATTTTTGAAACCCACCACTGACAGTGCGGCTACAAAGAGTATTGTCAAACGCTCCAACTTGGAAAAAACTGGAGAGTAGCGGTGAAAAAGAGCCATCCGTGGAGGACATAAAGAGATTACGATCAAATGGAGGGTTTGCTGGTTAAAGTTACTCAGCTTTGAAAGAGCACCAGTCAAAGCAAGGTTTACGGGCAAACCCTGAGTTATGTGATATATATATATAGGGCTTTTGGAGGGGCAAACATTTGCTAGCTTGAAAACCTGACAAAACGGGTAGCCGAAGGCATTAACAAGGGGAAAACAACTTGATTCCGAGCTAAATAACAACAGGCTGTAAAAATTAAAGAATGCCACGCGTAATTAGGCATTAAAACGGGGCATCGTTTCGTTGGTACACAGGGTTTGTAGAAGCCAAGGGAGCCTGGCTGCAAACTCTTGCTCTGCTGAGTGTTTTTATTGGGTTTGCTTTTGGCCACCGTTATACTACGTGTTTAATGCTTTGTTGACAGTGTTGTTTTTTTTAAATGGGTGGTTAGCTGCCCAGAGTCACATCTGCAAGATGGACAGCCATAATATACATGGATTAATAATCCATCAATCGATCGGTTCCTTGAGCTTGGATTGCAGAATAAAGAATTAGGATTGAAAAGAGTGAAATCCTGGATTGGGATTTTTGGCGCTCTCTGAGCTTGGTGGTTCGTTGTCGACGTTTCATTATCCAACTAGGTAATGTTGTCAGTGTAAGGGAGTGCAGGTTTTGAGGCCTGTTTATATGCAGTAGCTTGGTCAGATAAGAAGCAGCTGAGTCTTCTAGCATGGATTGTCAGCACTTTGTCGTAACTATTTTTAATTATTATTTATGAATACTCCTTTTCTAACCCCTCTCTCCTAATCTTCCTTCCCCTCTCCTTTTTGAAGGTGCATTTTATCCTTATACCACCAAGGGATTTCTTTTGCCTGAAGAATGAATGAATGAATGAATGAATGAATGAATAATAATAATAATAATAATAATAATAATAAGAATAAGAATAAGAATAAGAATAAGAATAAGAATAAGAATAAGAATAAGAATAAGAATAAGAATAAGAAACTCAAGATCTTGTGGGACTTTAGGATTCAGACTGACAGGCACTTGGTCCACAACACACCTGACATAACAAGAGTTGAAAAGAAAAAAGGATGGTTCATTGACATTGCAATACCTGGTGATGCACAAATTGAAGATAAGCAGCAAGAAAAAAAATCACAAAGTACCGGGACTTACAAATTGAAGTTGAGCGACTGTGGAAAAAGAAATCGTGTGTTGTCCCGATTGTAATTGGAGCCCTTGGAGCAATACCCAAAGGGCTACCCCGCTATTTAGAAATTCTAAATTTACCGGACTTGAACATTTTGACTCTACAAAAAACCACCTTACTCGGAACAGCTTACATCCTCCGATGATACCTTAACAGTTCCTAGGTCCTTGGTTAGGACTCGAGCTGCTGAGCTATTAACCAGCCTCAAAGGCTGTGAATCTCACTAAAGATTAAATAATAATAATAATAATAATATAATAATAATATTATTATTATTATTATTATTATTATTATTATTATTATTATTATTATTATTATTTATTTCTATTTCTATACCGCCCTTCTCTCGAAGGACTCAGGGCGGTGTACAGCCTATTTAAAAACACAAGACATGAATGAACCAACCAACTCTCCCTCTCTCTCCCTCCCTCTCTCTCCCTCCCTCCCTCTCTCTCTCTCTCTCTCTCTGTGTTTGCATATATAAATGATACGATACGGCATTTTTCAAATAGGGCTTTACTGTCTTCCTTCAGAACCCTTTCACGCTCATTTATTTCAACAAGCAGGCTGCGTTCCCGCTTCTCTCGCCGGGTTTCAGAAATGCTAATTAACATCAGATTTTTTATTTTTCCTTTCCCCCAATCCCAGAAACTCACCAGCTGGGGTCAAGGTGAGAAATTCGGGGAATGGGAAACCGGGCAGGATGACGTAAGGGAGGCTTTATAGAGGAACAAAGCTGATTAATTTCTCACACATTGTCCCGATCTGCTAAATTGATTCTAGCTGTGAAACCGAGCGAGGGGAGGATCTTTTCAAAAATCTCTATTAGGTAGAGGTGTGCTGCGGGAGAAAAGTGTGAATCAGCCATCTGTTGAGGCTTAATCTATTTATCATTTCCCTTTGTGAATCGAGGTATAACATTCCAGCTTGTGTGAAGAAATATAAATATTATTTTAGCTCCGTCGACTTTGGGGTCCTGCTTGCATCCCAAGGAGGTCCTTCCAAGCCATTAATACCATCGTGATTTTTCCAGCTGTCGGACTCCTGGGGTATCACCCAATAATCAAACAAACCATGGTTTCTCAATTTTCTCCCGCCTGATATAGTGCCGACCAGAATCTACACTAGTGGCCAAAATTTTGGAAACCTTTTGGGAAAAGTTGCATTTTCTAAAACTAGCTAATAACACCACTTTTTTGGGGGGAGTAGTACCATAAAGTGATATATCAATGGAAAGATAATTTAATGAAGAATGTTAATGCAGTAACTTTTATGAAGGATGTGCCATTAGAAGAGCAGTGACAGGATAAAGAAGAAAAGTGAAACACGTAGGAAAAAAACGAGATATACAGAAATGATCACCATAGGAAAAAAAAACGAGATATACAAAAATGATCACCACGTCAGTTAGTTAGGTAACGTTTAGCATGAATGACGGCCTTACAACGTCTTCCCACGGAGTGAACCAAGTCTTTGAGTTCTGCAGCTGTTATAATGAGAAACCAAGATTGAAGGATGGCTCCTATTAACTGGGTTTTATTGCTGGGTCACTTCTGACTAACCAGTTTCTTTAGTCGGCTCCATAGATTTCCAATTGGGTGAAGGTCTGGGCTATTCCCAGGCCATTCCAGCAGTGGAATAGAATTATCTTGAAACTCCCCCCACAAAAAAAGTGGTGTTATTAGCCATCAAACCTCAAAAATACACTTTTCCCAAAAGGTTTCCACAATTTTGGCCACTACTGTATATGTCCATATAATCCATATGTCTATTTCTCTTGAACTCTTAAATCATCATCGGGGCAAACTGGCAACTTGATTTCATCCTACGTGATGAAAAAAAAAAAAAGGAAAGGAAAGGAAAGTGGGGGGGAGGGATAAACAACCCCAGCTGTGTAACGATGTGTTCTCGTTTTAAAGGGTGTCAAATCTATTCTCACATCAGAATTGTGGTTCAAAATGCAGCTCAGCTTGTTGAAGTCCCATTAAATCCGTGTCAAGTCACCGCGGTCCCAAGACGGAAGCGTGGATGAATCACATCCTAAGGTGACAACCGCATCGGCTAGAAACTTCATCAAATATCTTCTTTCGACCATCATCGGGATGTGTCAGAGTTTCTGACTGTGCCTTATTCTTTCTCTCTCTGACTCCAACAAGCCCCTACGCCTTCCCTTGACTGCGTACGAGGAAAAGCACCATTGTATTTTTTTAAAAAAAAAAATATTAATAAAAGAAATGAACAGAGTTGGAAGGGACCTTGGAGGTCTTCTAGTCCAACCCTCTCCTCAGGCAGGAGACTCTGGCCTATACCATTTCAGACAAATGGCTGCCCAATCATTTTTTTTAAAACTTCCAATGTTGGAGCATTCACAACTTCTGGAGGGCAAGTCGTTCCACTGAAATAATTGTCCTCACTGTCAGGAAATTTCTTCTCATTTCTACTGTTGTGGATTTAATAAGACAAACACAACTTTTGGATTAATCAGAGACAAATTATATATTGCGCAATAGGTTCAAGGCTCTGTACATGAAGCGTTGAACAAAGACAGAAATTAGGTACAATGGTTTTATACCCTTCTAGACAAAGGATTCTGTTAACTCAGCAATTCATATGGTCATATACATTTATCATTTTTAATTGACATTTCCTAATTACTGAGTTTCTTTGCAAAACAGTTATAATTCTTTTTGTAGATTACTGAAGCATAGACTCAAATCATCTTCTGACGATAGACAACTTTTAACTCATGTGGATCCCCTTGACCTAACCAACCTTTAAGCTGTATATCATTAGAATGTTCCTTTCTTCTGACAACTTAGAGGCCTCCTAGAGGAACCAAAAGGATTTTGGCTGAGTTTGTACTTTTTCCAACTGGATGCATTGCTTTTTAGAATAGAGTGAATAGAAAGTTATCCAGTGGTCATCTATCAGAGCCCGCTTCATTTACATTACTACGCTCCCCATAGAGAGGGGCTTCTCCGGGTGCCGTCGGTCAAACAGTGTCGACTGGCGGCCCCCAGGGGGAGAGCCTTCTCTGTGGGGGCACCTGCCATTTGGAAGGCGCTCCCCCCCGGAGATACAGAGGATCCTGGATTTACGCACTTTCCGCCGTGCCCTCAAGACCTTTTTATTTCAACAGGCTGGCCTGGCCTAACTTCCTTTTAATCGGACTGGCGGCCCCCAGGGGGAGAGCCTTCTCTGTGGGGGCACCTACAATCTGGAACGAGCTCCCCCCGGAGATACGGAGGATCCCGGATCCGCGCAGCTTCCGTCGCGCGCTTAAGACTTTTTTATTTCATCAACCTGGCCTGGCCTAAATCTTCTCCCCTTTTTAAATGTAAATGTAAATTTGTTTTTAAATTATGGGGTATTTTAAATTCAGCCAAATTATTTAATTCGTTTTTACCTTATTTTAAATTTTTGTATTTATGTGTTTTATCTTGTGGCTGTACACCGCCCTGAGTCCTTCGGGAGAAGGGCGGTATAGAAATTTAATTAAATAAATAAATAAATAAATTTGTTTTAAAACAATAGGGGTGTTTTAATTTGTTTGGGCCAAATATTTAATGGGTTTTATATTGTTTTTTTAAATTTTGTATTATGTGTGTTTTATCTTTTGGCTGTTCACCGCCCTGAGTCCTTCGGGAGTAGGGCGGTATATAAATCCAAAAATAAAATAAAATAAAAATAAAATAAGTAAGAACAATCAAACCGATGGAACAGAAGTTTTTTCAGGCTGTTTCCAGGGTCATTTTCAGGCCATTTTTCGGGCTGTTTTCTGGCTGTTTTTGGCCCAAAAAATGGCCTGAAAATGGCCCAAAAAACTGTCTGAAAATGGCCTGAAAAACGACCTGAAAATGGCCTAAAAAACAGCCTCTAAAAAGCCTAAAAAATGGCCTGAAAACAAAAAATCTGTCCTGTCTACCTTCACAAATATTCAAGTGCTCCACAGCGAGGGTTACTTTGCAGGGCTCAAATTTGCCAACGAAACCTCCTTGCAAGGAGGTTGCAAAAACAAACAAACGAACAAAACTCCAGATTTATGGATTGCAAATCAACACTTTTTTTTTCTTTGCCTCAAGAAAAAGAAAAAAGGAAGATGATCCACTCTTGGCATGGCGAGCCAACGTTTCCAGAATCAAGGGACAAATCCGGGCATCCTGAGACAACAAATTCAATAAACAAGCGATTTGATTTGCTAAGACTCCCCCATGGCCATGGGGGGAAACTCTGTAGACACGTTGGCAAATCTCGGTTAGTTTAATCGTTTTTTTTTTAGGAAATGGTTAAGTTGCTGGAGGTTTGTTAAACTTCAAGGAGATACAGAGAAGCCTGGAGGAGGAAGGGGACTTTCTTTCAAAACAAACTTCCAGGGCGGCTGTTGTGTGATCTCAACTCCCAGTCTAGGAAACCTTTACGGTTCTGTTGGGTTGACGACATTTCTCATTCCGTTCTCTTCTTGGCAATAGCCCGAGGCGACTAACATCAAACCCGATGATTTCCCTGCAGTGCAAGTTAGTTCAGAAATATCAAAAAAAGAAAAAGGACTGGCTGTTTTCCCTGCTCCCTTCATCAATCATTCTCTCTCTCTCTCTCTCTCCCACTCTCCTTCTCTGCCTCTTTCTCTCTCCTTCCCTCCTTCTCTCTCTCTCTCTCCTTCTCTCTCTTTCTCCTTCCCTCCTTCTCTCTCTCCTGTCTCTTTCTCTCTCCTTCCCGCCTTCTCTCTCTTTCCTTCTCTGTCTCTTTCTCTCTCCTTCCCTCCTCTCTCTCTTTCCTTCTGTCTTTTCTCTCTCCTTCCCTCCTTCTCTCTCTTCCTCTGTCTCTCTCTCTCCTTCCCTCCTTCTCTCTCTCCTCTGTCTTTCTCTATCCTTCCCTCCTTCTCTCTTCTCTGTCTCTTTCTCTCTCCTTCCCTCCTTCTCTCTCTCTCCTCTGTCTCTCTCTCTCCTTCCCTCCTTCTCTCTCTCCTTCTCTGTCTTTCTCTCTCCTTCCCTCCTTCTCTCTCCTTCTCTGTCTCTTTCTCTCTCCTTCCCTCTCTCTCTCTCCTCTGTCTCTTTCTCCTTCCCTCCTTCTCTCTCTCTCTCTCTCCTTCTGTCTCTTTCTCTCTCCTTCCCTCCTTCTCTCTCTCTTCTCTCCTTCTCTGTCTCTTTCTCTCTCCTTCCCTCCTTCTCTCTCTTTCTCCTTCTCTGTCTCTTTCTCTCTCCTTCCCTCCTCCTCCTCTCTGTCTTCTCTCTCTCCTTTTCTGTCTCTTTCTCTCTCCTTCCCTCCTTCTCTCTCTCTCTCCTTCTCTATCTCTTTCTCTCTCCTTCCCTTCTCCTCTCTCTCTCTGCTGGGTTACAACTGCCACACGTTCAACTCCATCACTGTTATTTTCCATCACTCGTTGCTTGTTACTGGGGTAAAAAAAAAAAAAAATTGGGGACATGAAACAGATTTGGAGATGTACTGAGCCCAGCTGGTGGTTCTCTGAGATTCAGGTAGAAATGGCAATGGTAGCTTCGTGGCTGTTCCCAAACTGCAGAGAAGAGAGGCATTATTTTATAACAACAAGGTGGGTGCTGATCTCCTTGAATGTATAAACTGGATTTAGGGTTTTGGGAGCTGGGTCGTGTTTAGCAAGTTTGTTTTTCCTGGAAGCAAGAAAGCGAAGCCAGCAGGCTTTTAAAGAATCAATCTGTACTTGATAAAGGACTTTTTATCCTTCGATGATGGCCAGTGAGTGATGGATTGTGTAAATTGGGGGGCCCAATACCTCCCAACTCAGAAGTTCAGCATCTTCTCATATCTTCTCAAGTTTTTTTTTAAATGGAGCCAGTTCATATTCATTTCCCCATCATGTGCTATATGTGGATATATGTGCATTCGTTACTCTACTCTTGACATATTAATTTAATTAATTTAATCCCAAATACCTTTGGGGAGACCTCCAGCAGAAGACAAAGCCAACAACTGCCCATTACTTCCCAGTAACTGGCACTGAGTGGGGGGAAAAACTGGCTGTCAACTCGCAAAACATCCCCGGCTTACTCTCGAGTTGCCATAGACCAGGGGGGATGGGAAACTTGCAAAATAGCCAAAGACAGATGCACATTCCACACTTATCTCTCTCAAGGCTGTATCCCAGGGTTACCTGCAGCAGCTGGAGGGGAGTGATCTCTAAAAGCCTCGGAATTGCTCCGTTGGTGAATGTGATTGATGACACACCCTGGGGGGGAGGGGGGAAAGAGGGTCATAATTGGAGCATAAATTATGTAGGGTCAGAGCTGGCTTCACTTGGGAAGGTGCCGTCATGAAGCTCCTAACAAATAGCTGGATTTCTTTTGAAGCTTGGCTCGAGACTCGTGATTTAATTAGGGCATCCGTCGGAATCCTGACAGCGGGCCGGTAGGATTGTGGGACTTGAAGTCCACTTCTCTTAGACTGAAGAGCTGTCCAGTCTCTTCTTGAAAACCTCCAGTGATGGAGCACCCACAATTTCTGGGGGCAAGTCATTCCACTGGTTAATTGTCCACACTGTTAGGAAATTTCTCCTTAATTCTAGGTTGCTTCTCTCTTTGGTAAGTTTTCACCCGTTGCCTCTTGTCCTGCCCTCAGGACCTTTGGAGAAGAGGCTCTTCTCCATGACAGCCCTTCAAGTCCTGGTAGACTGCGATCATGTCACTCCTAATCCTTCTCTTCGTTAGACTAGACATATCCAGTTCTTGCAGTCTCAATAGCCTCTTGTTTAGCTCATGAGGAACTTTCTTCCCCACCGGCCTTCTAAACCTGTTATGCTGCGAGGGCTGAAGCGTGCTAAAATTAGTGCTCGTCAGAATATGATTTAACAGATTAACAGAGTTGGAAGGGACTTTATCGGTCCGTGTGCCAGAGGTGGCACACAATGCCCTCTCTGTGGGCACGCGAGCCGTCGCCCCAATTCAGCTCCGCCGTGCCTCCTGCCAGCCAACTGGTCTTCAGGTCTCTGCCACGCATGTATGCGTGGGAACAGGGCGCATGTGGGTGCATTGGGGATGGGGAGGGCGTGTGGGGTCCACGCACACTTTGCATTTTGGGGGTTCGGGCACACGCTTTGGGCACTCAGTCCGGAAAAGGCTAGCCATCACTGTTATAAGTCATCTAGTCCAACCCCCCGCTCAAGTAGGAGACCCTCTACCATTTCTGACAGATGGCAGTCCGCTCTCTTCTTGAAAGCTTCCAGGGATGAAGCTCCCACAACTTCTGAAGGCAACTTCTGTTCCATTGGTTGATTGTTCTCACTGTCAGAAAATTCCTCCTTATTTCCAGGTTGAATCTCTCCTTGTTCAGATTCCATCCATTATTCCTTGTCTGGCCTTCAGGTGCTTTGGAGAATAGGTTGACCTTCTCCTCTCTGGGGCAGCCCCTCAAATATTGGAAGGCTGCTCTCATGTCTCCCCTGGTCCTTCTCTTCACTAGACTAGCCATACTCAATTCTTGCAACTGTTCTTATATTTGAGATAATTTCTTCATATGTTTGAGGTAATTTCTTCATATATTTGAGGTATTTCTTCATATGTTTGAGGTAATTTCTTTCATATATATTTGAGGTCAATTTCTCTTCATATATTTGAGGTGATTTCTTCATATATTTGAGGTAATTTCTTCATATATTTGAGGTGATTTCGTCATACATTTGAGGTAATTTCTTCATCTATTTGAAGATCCTGCAACCGTTCATCGTATGTTTTAGCCTCCGGTCCTAGTCTGGCTTTCGGATGCATGATGAAACATCTCAAGAACCCTTGGTTACACAAGTGGGGAAAAAAGCATCCAGCATCCATAAATGACGTGTTCAGCTTCTCCGAAATCTCTACAGGCATCCCTCATCCATCCATGCCTTGTTTCCATCCGCTCTCAACTCCTGATGGGCTATTGGAGATGGAATCCTACCAGAAAGTCATTTCCCATTAATCTCAAAGCGCCGGACGTAATTTCCCAGTTAACATCACACAGAGTCACCCCAGGTTTGTTTTCCTTCAGCCTCCCTTCTCTTTTTCCAATGTTTCCTAGCAACGGAAAGGATCGTACTATGTAGTATTTTTTTTCTCTCCCCCCCCTCCCCACACCTCCTAATACCTTACAAAGCTGAATGACCTTGAAATGTAAATTTCAATCAGAAGCGAAAGTTGTTAAGAGTTCAGGGTGCTTGCATTCAATATTCATTTTGTTCTGTGCCCCTGTTTCTTCTTCCTTTTTTTTTTTTTTAATTTCAAAGGAATAAAGAGGAAAACGAGGCACAAAGGAATTGTTGCAAACGGAGAGAGAAGGTGTGTGGAGGGGTGATGTTAATCTTGGCCTGGGAAAACCCAAATTTAAACCCACCCCCAGCTATTCCATTCCCAAAAGACTGTTGGAAATACAGGTGGTCCTTGACTTAACAACGGTTCATTTAGTGACCAATCAAAGTTACAACTGAGAAAAAAAAATGACGCGGGTCCATTTTTCACACTTACGACCGTTGCAGCGTCCCCGTGGGCATGTGATCAAAATTCAGACACTTGGCAACTGACTCATACTTACGACGGTTGCAGTGTGCCCGGGGTCACATGCTCCCCTTTTGCATCCTTCTGACAAGCAAAGTCAACGGGGAAAGGCAGATTCACTTCACAACCCTGTTACTAATTGAACAACGGCAGGGATTCACTTAGCAATGGTGATAAGAAAGGTCGTAAAACAGGACAACACTCACTGAACAAGTGTCTCACTTAGCAATGGGAATGTTGGCCTCAATTTTGGTTGTAAATCGAGGACTGCCTGCACTTCCACCATAGAACCATCTCCATATAAGGTACTATATACTATACTATAGTATATACTATACTATACTATGCCCCCCCCCCGTTTTTGAGATATTAGCTTTTTAATTGTTTAATGGGTTTTAGTCGTAAGGTTCTTAATTTTTCGGCCAAAGGATATAATTCTTTTAAATTTTTAACTTTTGTATTGGATGTTTTTTACTTGGCTGTGCACCGCCCTGAGTCCACCAGGAGAAGGGCGGTATACAAATTTAAATAAAATAAATAAATAAATAAATAAATAAATAAATAAATAAATAAATAAATAATATCATTCTATAAAGCCCTAGTAAGACCACACCTAGAGTACTGCATGAAGTTTTGGTCACCACACTATAAAAAAGATGTTGAGACTCTAGAAAGAGTGCAGAGAAGAGCAACCAGGATGATTAGGGGACTGGAGGCTAAAACGTATAAAGAACCGTTGCAGGAACTGGGCATGGCTGGTCGAGTGAGGAGAAGGACCAGGGGAGACACGATAGCAGTCTTCCAATATTTGAGGGGCTGCCACAGAGAGGAGGGAGTCAAGCTATTCTCCAAAGCACCCGAAGGCCAGACAAGGAATAATGGATGGAATCTGAACAAGGAGAGATTCAACCTAGAAAGAAGGAGAAATTTTCTGACAGTGAGAACCATCAACCCATGGAACAGAAGTTGCCTTCAGAAGTTGTGGGAGCTTCATCTCTGGAAGCTTTCAAGAAGAGATTGGACTGCCTTCTGTAAGAAATAGTGTTGGGACTCCTGCTTGGGCGGGGGGTTGGACTAGATGACCTATGAGGTCTCTTCCAACTCACTGATGGTGGCCCTTTAGTTCATTGTTGAGTGCAATTTTAGCTCTGGGATAAAAATTATTCCGAAGTCGTGTGGTCCAAGTTTGAATTGTTCCGTATCTTCTGCCAGAAGGCAACAGTCCAAAAAGATTGTAAGCAGGATTGGGAAGAGTTTCTGAGAATGTTATGCAACTTTCTCAAACAGCGAGATTCAAAGATGTCGTCCAGGGCTGGTAGCTGGAGTCCGATGATATTCTGGGCAGTTTTAATGATTCTCTGTAGAGCTTTTTTGTCCGCTACAGAGCTGCTCCCGTACCATGCAAGAATGCCGTATGTCAGGACACTCTCAATGGTGCTGCAATAGTAGGACAGAAGGAAATGCTGAGATGGCCAAGGTTGGACATCCCTTTTGTAAGAGATGCTGGTGAGGAGGCTTCTATCCTTTGGTTGAATGAGACTGCAATGGGGGTTTGGTCTGATGCAGGGAGGGTCAACTTGGATCTGATGTCATTAAGCCAAGGAATGACTTGGGTTCGACCCCGGGCGTATCTTAAAAGACGGGGAAAAAAAGAGTGAGTGTCCATTGAGTTCATTAGGTATATCTTCTCCAATACAGTGACAATTATTTCCGAATCCTATTTCTCATCTCATCTAAATGGCGCAGGGAGACGCATATGATTATTTTCCTCCTTCTGTTGTATATCCAATATGGATTCTCCACTTAGATGGCCTTTCAGGACTCACCTTCTGGGGGATCCACGCTGCAGCATCTGCCAAGGGAAGGGAAACAGGGAGTCCAAGACAAGCGGAAGGGAGATCTCACGTATGGCTTGTTTTTCCTAGAGCTGTTGCATATATTCTTGGCTCGGGCACAAGCATTTTTTTTTTTCCTTCCCTCCCAGGCATTTCGCTCGTTTCATATTCTGTTTGATTTTGAGTGCCAACCCGATGCCGGAGGAATGCTTTTGATATATGTTTTCTGGACTGGGGTTTTCTTTCTTTTTTTTTTTTCCCCTTGCATTTCTTCCCTCTTTCTCTAGGGTGTTGTTTTCGGGATGGTTTTTATTTTTTTTATTTACATTCTTGATTCTTGGCACGTCTTTGTAAAAAAAAAGAAAAGCTTTGTGGAACTGTCCAAACCATCTGAAGGGCTGCACACCTCAGCAGTGACAAAGAAGCCACATTGTTGTACAGATAGTCCTCGACATACGACCATAATTGAGCGCAAAATTTATGTATTATGTATTTTATTTATTTAGTTAGTTAATTTGTCAAACATGTACGAGATAACAGGAATACGTATAAACATGGATATGAACACATATCCATGTGTCACATGGTCACATGACTGTGGAGATGCTGTAGGGGTGAGGATCAGTTGTCAGTGCCTTTTTTTCTTCTTCTTCTCTTCCATTGCAACCGTCGCTAAACGAATGTAGTTCTTTTGGATGGCGTTCGTCCCTTCGGCTGCCCCGAACCGTCTTACGGTCATTAATTTTCCAAGGAAAAGGAGGATCATGTAAAGAAGTGATCACCTCTTCGTCAGCTTTACCCACGCAACATGTGAGGAGTGCCCTCTAAATGATAAATACTCCATACCGTTTTAAGAAGCAATGAGATAACTTTATTGTCATTTTTTTTTTACTGTGAGCACACTGGCCCACATTAAAAATGAAATCCTGTTGCCTGCTCTCTCAAGGGAAAGTGTATATTTACCTAAACACATACATCATACATATACACATATTATATACATAAATATATATATATATACACCATGGATATCTATATAGAGGGAGGGGGGAGAGAGAGAGAGAGAGAGAGAGAGATCTACAGTAGTGGCCAAAATTGTGGAAACCTTTTGGGAAAAGTGTATTTTCTAAAACTAGCTAATAACACCACTTTTTTTATTGGAGTAGTACCATAAAATTATATATCAATGAAAAGATAATTTAATCAAGAATGTAATGCAGTAGCTTTTATGAAGGGTTTGCTATTAGAATAGCAGTGACAGTATAGAGAAGAAAAGGGAAAGATGTAGAAAAAAACGAGATATACAAAAATGATCACGATAGAAAAAACGGGATATGCAAAAATGATCACCATGTCAGTTAATACTTAGTTGGGTAACCTTTAGCACGAATTACAACGTCTTCCCATGGAGTGAACCAAGTCTTTTAGTTCTGCAGCTGTTATAATGTGAAACCAAGATTGAAGGATGGCTTCTATTAACTGGGTTTTATTGCTGGGTCACTTCTGCCTAACAAGTTTCTTTAGCCAGCTCCATAGATTTTTCAATTGGGTTAAGATCTGGGCAATTCCCAGGCCATTCCAGCAGTGGAGTAGGATTCTCTTGAAACTCCAAAAAAAAAGAAAGTAGTGTTATTATCCATCAAACCTCAAAAATACACTTTTTCCCAAAAGGTTTCCATAATTTTGGCCACTAATGTAATCACTGTCCATTTTAAATATGTGGAGAAAAAAAGGAAACTTGAGAGTTCACTAGGTTGATGCTACATGGAATAAAACTGTGATTGATTCTAGATGTAATTAGAGAGCCAGAAGACGCAACGGCGGCTCCCTCTGGAGAAAAGCCCTTTTCCATTATGTATGGGCACAGTTTGCTCGCCACGGTAAAGATCTTCAGCCCTGACTGGCATCTCTAAGTTCTAACATCATGCAAATGATCCGCCGTCATTATTCTTCGGAGCATCGGCCGCTTTGGAATAATCAGTCCGAGGCTGTGACATTTCAAACTTTACCGACTTTTGCGTTGAACCTCAGAAGATGAGGCTACCACCTCTCATTAAAAAACGGGCAGGAGTAAGCATTACTAACCGTAGGGAGCCCTTTAGAAGGACCATTCTTCGTTGGTTTTCAAAGCACCTCTTTTAAGATGGTCTGACTTTTTTGTTTTTTTAATGCAGAATTGAATGGACGATTAAAACCAACGTGGGTAACATCATCTGTGCTAAAATAGCCCAAGAAAGTGAGCAAGGGGGGGAAAAAAAGATATGCTGATACGTTGATGATTCGCTGATCATCATAGGCACTGATGATGTTACCTAGTTTGGTTGTGAAATGCCTACAAGAAAACAACCAAGTTCAGAGAGCCCCAAGAGCTCCAAACAGTCCTCTTCCATCTCTTTTTCCTTCTCCTCCTCTTCCTCCTTCTCCTCCAGTCTGCAAACCCCATTCCCTTATAGCATTGATGATAATACCTAGTTTGGTCGTGAAATCTCTACAAGAAAAGAACCAACCTCAGAGAGCACCAAGGACCCCACAGTTCAACTCTAAGCTTCTTCTCTTCTCTTCTCTTCTCTTCTCTTCTCTTCTCTTCTCTTCTCTTCTCTTCTCTTCTCTTCCTCTTCTCTTCTCTTCCCTTCCCTTCTCTTCTATTCTATTCTATTCCAGTTTCCTCTTCTCTCCTCTCCTCTCCTCTCCTCTCCCCTTCCCTTCCCTTCCCTTCCCTTCCCTTCCCTTCCCCTCTTCTCTTCTCTTCTCTTCTCTTCTCTTCTCTTCTCTTCTCTTCTCTTCTCTTCTCTTCTCTTCCCTTCCCTTCCCTTCCCTTCCCTTCCCTTCCCTTCCCTTCCCTTCTATCAGTACTTGGGGAACTGCCTATCAGGGGTGTCCAAGCATGTATCATCCTGAGGATAGTGGCAGATCTCTGCATGCCGTAATTTTGGGACATGGAAAGCGCCTCAATTGATGGTTTTGAATTATCTACTTTGAAACTTCTTTTTGTGTTGATAAATATATTATAATTATCTTGAATTATAAGGCAAGAGAATCACATTGGGACATGCAGAAGATCGGGTTGTTACCCAATACGATGATGGAAATTAATAATCCTGATGAAACCCACAATTATTATTATATGGAATATAATTATAATGTCACTCGGGTGGTTGTTTTTTACTTTTATATAATAAGAAGATGTTTACTACTGATGGGGCAGATATGATTGGAGATCTTGAATAAACTGTTGCATCAGCAAGCTATGTTACCCTATTATGGATGTTGGTTTTAACAATCCAGTGGAAAGACTTCAAGAAGATATTATATGGACTATAAATTTAAAGTTATTGTCTTTTCTTTTTTTATTTAGATATAATGGAATATATATATATATATATTTTTAAGTAGTGTGGGCAGTGAATTAAAGATATCAAGAATTGTTGTGTATGGTAAATTTGTAAGACAGTGGGTGAATAAGCTAGCTACAGACTGATTAGTTTAAGAAAAGGGATTTTTAAGTGATACATTTAGGGGAGTGGAGGAAATGGATAGAGTGGAATAAATGTTAAATTAGATTTTATGGGGAGCCCGCTTTGAAATGTTATTAAAGTAGGACTTATCGTATAGTTTTAAAGTGGAAGGTGGTTTTGAATTGTTGCAATAATGTATAGATATAAAACACTATTATGCTAAATTAGAAGTTATTTTATAATAGTTATAGTATAATGTGTTTGTTTTTTTTTGTTTTTTTTTCTCTTCTTCTTTTCTGAAATGTATGGATAAAGGGGGATTTATAATACTTTTAGTAAGTAAAGGTCAGTATTTTGAGGAGGGAGTAAGTAATCTGTTATGAATTAGGGTTTTTTTTTTGTTACGAAGAAGTCACAGGGGGGAAGGGTGGGGAGGGGGGGTTAGGGAGGGGGGGAGGGCGGGGAAAAAGGGGGAAAAATTTGTATTTGAAAACCTTTCAATAAAAAAAAAAAAAAAAAAAATAATCCTGTTGCCTGCTCTCTCAAGGGAAAGTGTATATTTACCTAAACACATACATCATACATATACACATAATAATACATATATACATATATATATATATAAATAAACCTGGCTAGAAGAAAAACATATATACATATATATATACATATACATATACATATACATACATACATACATACATACATACCGTGGATATCTATATAGAGGGAGGGGGAGAGAGAGAGAGAGAGAGAGAGAGAGAGAGATCTACAGTAGTGGCCAAAATTGTGGAAACCTTTTGGGAAAAGTGTATTTTCTAAAACTAGCTAATAACACCACTTTTTTTATTGGAGTAGTACCATAAAATTATATATCAATGAAAAGATAATTTAATCAAAAATGCAATGCAATAACTTTTAAGAAGGATTTGCTATTAGAATAGCAGTTACAGTGTAAAGAAGAAAAGGGAAACAGGTAGAAAAAACGAGATATACAAAAACGATCACCATAGAAAAAACGAGATATGCAGAAATTATCACCATGTCAGTTAATACTTAGTTGGGTAACCTTTACACACGATTACAGCCTTACAACGTCTTCCCATGGAGTGAACCAAGTCTTTTAGTTCTGCAGCTGTTATAATGTGAAACCAAGATTGAAGGATGGCTTCTATTAACTGGGTTTTATTGCTGGGTCACTTCTGACTAACAAGTTTCTTTAGCCAGCTCCATAGATTTTTCAATTGGGTTAAGATCTGGGCTATTCCCAGGCCATTCCAGCAGTGGAATAGGATTCTCTTGAAACTCCAAAAAAAAAGAAAGTAGTGTTATTATCCATCAAACCTCAAAAATACACTTTTTCCCAAAAGGTTTCCATAATTTTGGCCACTAATGTAATCACTGTCCATTTTAAATACGTGGAGAAAAAAAGGAAACTTGAGAGTTCACTAGGTTGATGCTACATGGAATAAAACTGTGATTGATTCTAGATGTAATTAGAGAGCCAGAAGACGCAACGGCGGCTCCCTCTGGAGAAAAGCCCTTTTCCATGTATGGGCACAGTTTGCTCGCCACGGTAAGGATCGTCAGCCCTGACTGGCATCTCTAAGTTTTAACATCATGCAAATGATCCGCCGTCATTATTCTTCGGAGCATCGGCCGTTTTGGAATAATCAGTCCGAGGCTGTGACATTTCAAACTTTACCGACTTTTGCGTTGAACCTCAGAAGATGAGGCTACCACCTCTCATTAAAGAACGGGCAGGAGTAAGCATTACTAACCGTAGGGAGCCCTTTAGAAGGAACACTCTTCGCTGGTTTTCAAAGCACCTCTTTTAAGATGGTCTGACTTTTTTGTTTTTTTAATGCAGAACTGAATGGACGATTAAAACCAACGTGGGTAACATCATCCGTGCTAAAATAGCCCAAGAAAGTGAGCAAGGAAAAAAAAAAAAGATATGCTGATACGTTGATGATTCGCTGATCATCATAGGCACTGATGATGTTACCTAGTTTGGTCGTGAAATGCCTACAAGAAAACAACCAAGCTCAGAGAGCCCCAAGAGCTCCAAACAGTCCTCTTCCATCTCTTTTTCCTTCTCCTCCTCTTCCTCCTTCTCCTCCAGTCTGCAAACCCCACTCCCTTATAGCATTGATGATAATACCTAGTTTGGTCGTGAAATCTCTACAAGAACCAACCTCAGAGAGCACCAAGGACCCCACAGTTCAACTCTAAGCTTCTTCTCTTCTCTTCTCTTCTCTTCTCTCTCTTCTCTTCTCTCTCTTCTCTTCCTCTTCTCTTCCCTTCTCTTCTCTTCTCTTCTCTTCTCTTCTATTCTATTCTATTCTATTCTATTCTATTCTATTCTATTCTATTCCAGTTTCCTCTTCTCTTCTCTTCTCTTCTCTTCTCTTCCCTTCCCTTCCCTTCCCTTCCCTTCCCTTCCCTTCCCTTCCCTTCCCTTCCCTTCCCTTCCATTCTATTCTATTCTATTCTATTCTATTCTATTCTATTCCAGTTTCCTCTTCTCTCTCTCCTCTCCTCTCTCCTCTCCTCTCTCTCCTCTCCTCTTCCCTTCCCTTCCCTTCCCTTCCTTCTTCTCTTCCTCTTCCTCTTCCTCTCCTCTTCCTCTTCTCTTCTCTTCTCTTCTCTTCTCTTCTCTTCCTTCCTCTTCTCTTCCCTCCCTTCCCTTCCCTTCTCTTCTCTCTCTCTTCTATCAGTACTTGGGGAACTGCCTATCAGGGGTGTCCAAGCATGGGATGGAGGTACAGTGGTCCATTGCGACTCAGGTTCTCTCAAAGCTTGAGAGGCAAAATCAAGCAAGCAAATGTCTATAAATTTCAAGAAAAATTGACAGTCCTCAGTTCTGGCCCTCATTTCAGAGGATTAGAACTGCAGAAAAAACAATGGCTACCAACCCGCCTTTCATTGAGGACCTGCATACTGCACGAGTCAAAAAGAGGGCTGTGAAAATATTTACGGACCTCTCACATCCTGGACATAAATTGTTTCAACTCCTACCCTCAAAACGACGCTATAGGGCACTGCACATCAGAACAACTAGACACAAGGACAGTTTTTTCCCAAACGCCATCATTCTACTTAACAACTAATTCCCTCAACTCCGTCAAACTATTCACTAAGTTTGCATTACTATTATTATTAATCTTCTCATCGTTCCTATCAGTCATCTCCTCCCTCTTATGACTGTATGACTGTAACCTTGTTGCTGGTATCCTTACAATTTATATTGACTGTTTCCTAGTATGATTCAATTGCTTATTTGTACCCTATGATTATCATTAAGTGTTGCACCTTATGATTCTTGACGAATGTATCTTTTCCCTTTATGTACACTGAGAGCATATGCACCAAAGACAAATTCCTTGTGTGTCCAGTCAACACTTGGCCAATAAAGAATTCTATTTGCAAAGCTTGCTCACCATCTAGTGGCCTATGAAGATAATAAGATCGTAAAGATTTGCAAATCCTCTATGTAGGCACCTTTTGACAATAGGAACTCAAGAACAGTTGATGTTTCCCCGTTAGCCAAAGAGAAGAATGGCTTTTGTCTGCTGTAAATAAAGTGAATATTCAAAACATATTCCCTGCTGCCTTAAATTCTACGTCAGCAGAACAAGTAATTATTTTTTGGGGCGATTCTCAAATGAAACAAGGAGGCCTCAAACGTTCACATCTACTGTAATTACCGTGATGTTTTTTTCCTAAGTTCATCTTGAGCGAGAGCAGGAGAAAACAAGCGGTCAAAATAAATCAAGCATCTTCAATTCCATGTTTTCTCAAACAAAGCAACAACTTTTTGTTGGACATGCCAATTTTTGATACAACAAAAACTGTGTTTTTTTCTGGTGGATCAGCCTGTAGCTCACACTGCCAGAAGGAATGTCCTGATTATCGCCGGTGCTTCCACAGTATTTGTAAGGACAAGACCTCAACAGCCATAAGGTTTATGGGTAATATATCTACACATAGAAGAGAATATTTGTAGGGCGGGATTGAATTGTGGAGTCCTGGATGCTCTCTGAGCATGGTGTGTTTTCTTGCAAACGTTTCATGACCCAGCTAGGGAACATCATCAGTGCTACAAGGGAGTGGGATTTGTGGAATGGAGGAAGAGGAGGAGGAAGGGAAGGAGGTGGAAGAGAACTGTGCAGTGCTTGGTGCTCTCTGAACTTGGTTGTTTTCTTGCAAACCTTTCATGACCCAACTAAGTAATAGCATCAGTGCTAGAAGGGAGTGGGGTGTGCAAAGAGGAGGAGGAGGGGGAGGAGAAGGATTGCCTTAAACTACACCCAGTTTAGGCCATAATTTTAGAACGTTGATTTTCAGATCTTGATTCTTGGTTATCTTCTCCTATTCTTTGTCTTCTACTCTCCTATCCTCTAATGCTCCCACATTAATTACCCACACTTTCTTCTTTTCAGCCACAGTTAAATCTTCTAGTGTGTTATGCACCCAGACTTTATCAGATTTAAATTATGAATGGTATCAATATCAGTAAATTTAAATTATTACTATTGATATAGATTCAAACAATGGACATGGGCACAGGGCCAAATAGCAGCTTTAACTCACTACGCTACAAATTTACCCGTTGCTGGCTGATTTCACCATAGATATACCACAAGCACTTAATTCAGCAATTTCACACACATTTGCCATCTGAATTAAAGATTTACTTTACGTGCCGCAAGGAGTTAGAGGTTTTAAATATTTTTTTTAAAAAAATTAGGCTATTCCTCCAGAGACTCTTAAAAAACAATCAGAGCGATAAGATAAATTATTATTCAAGGGTGCATTTTAAATATACAAATACGATGTAAGTTATTCCCAAACGTTTCTGCATAAAATATCTTCCTGAGTTTCCTTTAATCATCAAAACTGTGCTCACATCCGAAATTGTGAAATAAATAGCTTTTTCTCACATCCACGTTGTATTTCAAAACACAAAAGGCTGGCCTGTAAAACTCAAAAAAGGCAGCAGATTGTTTCAGTAAATTCTTTCTTACTGAGCTTTTAGCAATGTATGCAAGATGAAGGAGTAAACATTCCTCAGTGTTTTCGTTTCAGAACTAAACCCACTTGAAAAGAAAATATATTTTTAGCACAGCTTTTTCTCAGTTGTGAATCTTTTTTTTTAAAAAAAATTCTTTACTTAGCACAATGGATTTGTATGAAGTTAGTTTACTCTCTTGCTGGGCTATTTCTACTGTCTGCTTCTGGGGGGGGGGGTTGTTTCTTTGTTTGTTGGTTTGGTTTTTTGTTAAATATTTTCTCAACTTCAGATACTGCCCATCAACATTGGGGAATTTTCTATCACAACTATGGTACTACCACAACTTAAGAAGAGATTGGACAACCATTTATCTGAAATGGTACAGGGTTTCCTGTTTGAGCAGTGGGTTGGACTAGAAGACCTCCAAGGTCCCTTCCAACTCTTGTTATTCTATTCTATTCTATTCTATTCTATTCTATTCTATTCTATTCTATTCTATTCTATTCTATTCTATTCTATTTTCATTCTGAAGATCACAAATTGCGTGTGTGTATTTTTCTCTGATATATAATCCAGTTGCTTCACCTCATGCGCTATTTTCCCCCAGTGTCAAAATTGGGCTTTTTTTCTGCCCAGTGATCTGGTTTGCACATAAATAACAATGAGATATGTTAGTTTTGGGGCTCGTGTCATATGGGAATCATATAAGTAGAGCTCAGCATTATAAACAGAGGTAGGTGTGTTTGTGTACACATGCATCTGTGTGGAGTGTGTGTCTGTATGTGTGTGTGCATATACTCATGTGTGCATATGTATATATACTCTATGTACACGTGTAAATCTATTATATCTATATCTATATCCATCCATCCATCCATCCATCCATCCATCCATCCATCTATCTATCTATCTATCTATCTATCTATCTATCTATTAACTATCTATCTATTAACTATCTATCTATATATTACCAATCTATCTATTAACTATCTCTATATATATTTATCTATGGTATCTATCATCTATATCTATCTATCTATCTATCTATCTATCTATCTATCTATCTATCTATCTGTATCTATCTATCTATCTATCTCTATCTCTATCTATCTATCTATAGGAAGGAAGGAAGGAAGGAAGGAAGGAAGGAAGGAAGGAAAAAGGAAGGAGGGAAGGATAATGGTGATACTGGTTAATAGTCCTTTTTTATAAGAACATACCAAAAATCCACAGTTTTTTTTCACATGGGGTGAAAAGAATGAGTTTTTTTTAAAAAAAATTGAATTCTTGAGAAATGAACCCTAAAACAGTTCACCATCCTAATTTAGGAGAACAAGTTAAGTAAGGAAATTGTCTTTGATCCTCAAAGGATTTCACTGGAGCGTCAAACAGAGGTCAAACAGAGAAGTGCCAATCACACCACAAGATAAGCTGAACGGAGAGGACAGAGAACCAGTATAACTGCTCAACGGGAACCAATTGATAAATGGCCAGGATAGGAAACAACCTGAGAACTTTGCGTCAGAAATCGTTCAAGGAAGAAGGGCATGGGAGAAAATATATTAAATATATAACTCCTTTGGCCTGTGCCTACGTTCGACCTGTTGCTCTGTTGATTTATCGATTCTGCTTTCTTTGGTCTACAAGCGCTAAAACTTAGGTTGATGTGCCCACTAGGGGTGGGTTCTAATTTTTTTACTACCGGTTCTGTGGGCGTGGCTTATTTTGTGGGCGTGGTTTGATGGTCATGTGACAAACAATTCTTTAGGATTTAGCAGAGGTACTGGTCTATCAGACTTTTAATTGCTTGCAGAGCTGTACCGGTCTACCCATTTGTTTTTGGAGCGCACTGGTCTACCACCACACTGCCTTTTACCGCTGATCAGCTGTAGGGCGGCCCTTTGAAGCGCCAAGGCAAGAGTTGAAAAAGTTTTTTGCCGCTCTGCCACCACCAAGAGCATCGGAAACTGCTTTCAGGCAGCTTGGCCTCAGTTGCCAATCTACCACCACCGAGCAGTTTACAAGGAGCGGATCGGTTCTAGCCGATCAGTTGGGAGGCTTCTTGGCTTCTCAATTTAAAGCCACGGTGTCTTTTTTTTTTTTTTAATTTGATTTATATGCCGCCCTTCTCCGGAGACTCAGGGCGGCTTACAATGCCCTAAGCAATAGCCTTCATCCTTTTGTATATTTATACAAAGTCAGCTTATTGCCCCCACAAACTGGGTCCTCAATTTACCCACCTTAGAAAGGATGGAAGGCTGAGTCAACCTTGAGCCTGGCGAGATTCGAACCTGCAGTAATTGCAGGCAGCTGGTCTTAATAACAGGGTGCTTTAGACCACTGTACTACCAAGGCTTGTTTCCCCCCCCCACCTTCTTTGTCAAGTGAGCCCTGATTTTTTCCTTCTAGCCGATCAGCTGGGAGTCCGGAGGCAGCAAATAGATTGAGGGCGGGGCCAGGCAGAGGTGGTATTTCCCGGTTCTCCGAACTACTCAAAATTTCCACTACCGGTTCGCGAGAACTGTGTCCTCAGGGTCACCTGAGTAGTGCAAATGGGTGTGGAGCAGTGGTGAAATCCAATTTTTTTTTACTACCGGTTCTGTGGGCGTGCCTTGGTGGGCGTGGCTTGATGGGCATGGCAGGGGAAGGATACTGCAAAATCTCCATTCCTACCCCATTCTGGGGCCAGCCAGAGGTGGTATTTGCCGGTTCTCTGAACTACTCAAAATTTCTGCTACCGGTTCTCCAGAACCTGTCAGAACCTGCTGGATTTCACCCCTGGTGTGGAGCCTTCTTGGAACTGCCGCAGATAAGCCTCCAAGCGGCCTCAACGACTCTCTAAAAAGGATGCAAATGACCAGCTCTGTTTGCAAGGAGTATAATCCTTCCGTTCTCCACCATCCAGTTAGAGCTGAAAAAGCTTCTTGGGTGAGAAGCGAAACGTCTTCAAAAGAAGAAGAAAAAAACCCAGAAAGTCCAACTGCTTCTTGCAAAAAAGTGCCTTTGGGATAGTTGTATCTTTTAGGAACTTTTAGGAACTGGTGAATGCACGGCAGAGGTTAGAGTCTAATTGTGGATTCTGTGATTGATCGTTCAGGCTGTTGGCCCCTCTGCAGGTGCAGCGTGCAGCGTCCTTCACACTTGCTTGGTTCACAATGTTGAGAAAAGAAACACTTGAGCGCTCCGGACTGTACAAGCTGCTCACTTCTGAACGCACGATGTCTTTCCTGAAAAACACGGGGAGACAGAACGTCTCTCCGGAGCAGTCTGCTCACACGCATGACTCACTCGTAGATCAATGGCAAGTCCTCCACCGGGAAAACATATAGTTCACACACACACACACTCACACACACACAGACACTTTAGAAGCAACCGCAGCCCCGATAGACACTAGTGAAGAGAAAAGCAAGACCTCTCTTGCAGCTTCACAGCTAAATTTCCAAGTCAAGTTCAGCATGAGTTCCTAAGCAGCAACACAAATCGTTTTGTTGTTGTTATCGTTTTGGCAACCCACCACACAACCGGACTAGGATAAACCCCCAAGATTCCATAGCAGCTTTTGCAAAAAGACGAGAATCTCACCTGCTTAAAATGATCTCAAATACAGGTAGACCTCCACTTGCGACGGCAACTGAGCCCGACATTTCGATTGTCAAGGAAGACGTTTGTTAAGTGAGCTTTGCCCCGTTTTATGACCTTCCCTGCCCCTGTTGTTAAGTGAATCACGGCTGTTGATAAGTTAGTAACCCGGTTGTTAAGTGAATCTGGATTCCCCGTTGCCTTTGCTTGTCAGAAGGTCAGAAAAGGGGATCACAGGACCCCGGGACACTGCAACCGTCGTAAGTACATGCCAGTTGCCAGGTGTCTGAAATTTGATCAGGATGCTACAAAAGTCGCAAGTGTGAAAAACGGTCATACATTACATTTTTCAGTGCCGTTATAGCTTTGAAGGGTCACTAAACAAGCTGTTGTAAATCGAGGACTACCTGTATGATGAGGTAATCGCTTGGCTGCCCTTTAAAATCTTCCAGCATGTGGGTAAAACAGTCCCCTGGCTGAATTCAGATTAAGAGAGTTGGAAGGGACCTTGTAGGTCATCTAGTCCAACCCCATAACCCGAGCAGGAGACACGTTACACCAAGCCAGGGTTTGTGTAACTGTAATTTATTTATTTATTTAATCATGCCTGGCTGGTTGCAGAACAGATCACAGATAGATAGCCTAAATGCATCATAGTTTGTTGCATCTACGTAGCTCAATTTACAGCTGAACCAACGTACATCAACCGAGGTAACAGCAGTGGTGAAATCCAATTGTTTTTACTACCGATTCTGTGGGCGTGGCTTGGTGGGCGTGGCAGGGGAAGGATACTGTAAAATCTCCATTCCCTCCCCACTCCTGGGGGAAGGATACTGCAAAATCCCCATTTCCTCCCCACTCCTGGGGAAAGGATACTGCAAAATCCCCATTCCCTCTCCACTCCAGGGAAAGGATATTGCAAAATCTCCATTCCCTCCCCACTCCTGAGGGAAGGATACTGCAAAATCCCCATTCCCACCCCACTCCTGGGGAAAGATACTGCAAAATCTCCATTCCCACCCCACTCCTGGAGAAAGGATACTGCAAAATCCCTATTCCCTCTCCACTCCAGGGAAAGGATACTGCAAAATCTCCATTCCCATCCCACTCCTGGGGAAAGGATACTGCAAAATCCCCATTCCCTCTCCACTCCAGGGGAAGGATACTGCAAAATCTC
This sequence comes from Pantherophis guttatus, assembly GCF_029531705.1. The sequence goes on from NW_026844042.1 coordinate 970,454, forward strand.
CATTCTCTCTCCACTCCAGAGGAAGGATACTGCAAAATCTCCATTCCCACCCCACTCCTGGGGGAAGGATTCTGCAAAATCCCCACTCCCTCTCCACTCCAGGGGAAGGATACTGCAAAATCTCCATTCCCATCCCACTCTGGGGCCAGCCAGAGATGGTATTTGCCGGTTCTCCGAACTGCTCAAAATTTCCGCTACCGATTCTCCAGAACCTGTCAGGACCTGCTGGATTTCACCCTTGTCTTACGGTATATCACGCGAGAGATAAAGGAGTTGTGAGAACTCGGCCACCGAATTCAGGGATTTGGGGATTGCCACGAAGAAGGTTTTGCTGTCTGCAGCCTGACAAACAGGCTCCAGCAGCCGAGAGTTTCCGCTGCCACCATCATAAAACCTGTTTGCATTTCAGGTGGTTTCTGAGAAAAGCTAACACAAGGAGGCCTCTGGAATTTGTTCTTGATTGTCTCAACCCGGTTTGCAAACGTCAGAAACGGCATTCCTTTTTTTTTTTTTTCCTGCAAGATTTCTGGTTCATAGGCCAGTTAAAGGTAATCCTTGCAAGCCGGAAAGCTCTTTGAACCATCTCTGCCCACGATGCCTTTTTGCACACCATTGCTGGTTTGGCTTGGGTCTGGCTTGCCTCTCTGCCTTCAGGGGTAAGAAAACACAAGAGAGAAAAAAAAAACATCATTTTAGAGAAATAAAAAACATATACCAATCTCTCTCTGGACACATTGTATTCGGTTGTTTCAAGGGCTGGAGCATTTCCAGGTGGTTTGATAAATAAATAAATATATTCTGAGCATAAATAAACTGAAAAGACTGGAGGGAGAGGGAGGCTTCCAAAGTGCAGCCAATCCAATAGTTAATGCAATTAAATAATGCAATTTTAAAAAAAAAACCCAAATTGCAAACGAGGGAAGGTCCCAAAAAGACACCCCAAAAAGGGTTGTCTTTATTTTTTTTTATTTATTTTTTTTTTATTTTGATTTATATGCCGCCCTTCTCCGGAGACTCAGGGCGGCTTACAATGCGTTAAGCAATATTCATAAAGCTGAAGAGGGGGGGAGGGCTTTTTAACCCTTTTCCCCGGGCACTGCCCAAAATGTACCCCCCCTCTCTCTCACACACACACACACACACCTTTTCACAAGTTGTATTGTGCACACACACACAAAAACACCCATTCCCTATCTATCCAAACCGGTTGCCTTCCTAAGGTATCTTAGCATTTTAAAAACTCCACTAGAGGGCAGCACCTCTCCTGAAAGTGCGGTCCCTTCTGGAAAAGATGCCTTTTGCAACCAAAGACGGGCATCTCCTGGTGGCCTCCTTTCCGCCTGTCTCAATAATACACCCTTTGCCCGGCTTAGTCCACCAGCTTGGGCTCCTGTCTTCGCCCAAGAAGAGGAAAAAGAAGAAGAAGAGGAGAGGGGGGGGGGAAAAGGGGGGGGGAAGGGAGGGGGGGGAAAAAAAGGAGGAGAAAAAAAAAAGTGACGGAATCCACATTTCTCCTCAGGGAGGCCCGGCGGCCGGGCTCTTCCCTCTGAGGGGACGCCCCTCCCTCCGCGAGAGAAAGAGAGAAAAGCCTCGCCCGGCTCCGCCCACCCCGCCTCGCCTCGCCTCACCTCAGGGGTGGGCGGGGCCCGCGCGCGCCGAGGGAACCGCCCGCCCCCCGGCCTCCCCTCCCTCCGCTGAGGTGGCCGGTTCCGCAAGTTTGACAGTTGGCGCGGAGGGCGCCGCTGAGGAAGGAGGGTCTTTGCGTCGCTCCGCGATTCAAGTTCCCCCCCCTCCCCAAAAAAACCCGCCGGAGTAGCGGAGCAGCCTCTTCACACGTCCCGAGGGGATCCCAGCCACCCGTCTGTCCGCCCGGAGCCACCTAGCCCGCCGCTTTCGCCTCCCTTTGGCCGCCGCCGTCATGTCTCGGGGTCCCGAAGAAGTCAATAAGCTGACCGAAAGCACTTATAAGGTGAGTTGGGGGGGGGGGAGAGGGGAGGGAGGGGGGGACTCCAGCCCTCCCACCCCCCAAAAGGTGGGCTTCTTCCCCCTCGAGGGGAAAAAGGGACAACCTCCCTCCCCAATGCAACCAGGCGAGGATTTTCCTCTCCCTCTCCCCACCCAATGCCTGACTCAATGCAAACTTAATTATTATTATTATTATTTTTGCTCTTTTATGGGCTGGGAAGATTGCAAAGCAAAACTTCTGTTTTGGGCTGCTTTCGTGGGAGTTTCGACTTTTTTTTTTCTTTCTTTTTTTTTTTTTTTTTTAAAAAAGTCATTTCTTGCATTGCTCCTTTAAAGAGAAAAGTCTGTCCTTGGCTGCTTTCGTGGGATTTTTTTTTTTTTAAAAAAAAACAAAACCGATCTCTTCTTGGATTTGCTCCTTTTTTAAAAAATTATATATATGATGTGTGTATATATATATGTATAACATATATATATATATATACATATACACACATACATATATATATATATATATATACATATATATATATACACACACACACACACACACACACACACACACACAGATATATATATATATACATATACATATATAGAAAGACTTCTTTAAAAAAAATGACAGGAGGGAGGAATCCACAGACAGAAATACATATATATATATTAGATTATATAATATAGATTATATATAGTCTATATTAGATTATATCTATATCTATATCTATATCTATATCTATATCTATCTATATCTATATCTATATATATATATATATATATATATATATATATAAAGTTAAAATCTTGGATGTTTTCCCGCGTCATTAAAAGTCTGTTAGTTGAAATGCTTAAAATCCTGGCTAAAATCCCAGTTTAAGATCCTCCAAGATCCCAACAAAACACTTTGTAAGATCTTTTGAAACTCTGGCTAAAATCCTAAACAACACTTTAAAAGTTTTCTTTTTGGCAATGTTTAGACAAGCTCTCTAATTTGTCATCATCGGGCCCCTACTTTCAGTTTAGAAGTATATATATTTTGTGTGTTTGTGTGTGTGTAGTGTATGTATATGTATATATGTATATTATATATATACATATATATATTAGATTATATATATTTATAGATTATATATATTTCTATCCATGGATTCCTCCTTCCTGTCTTTTTTTAAAAAAAAACAAAAAGTCTTTTCTTGCAATGCTACTTTTTTTACAACAAAAGTTCTGTCTGTAACTGCTTTCATGTGATTTTTTTTCTTTATATATATATTTATATATGTGTGTTGAATTGCTACTTTAAAATAAACATTTCCCAGGCTGTCTTCCTGTGATTCCCACTCCCCTCCCCTCTCTTTTGTGTCATTTTATTTTTTTCAAAGTCCTTTCTTGCTTTGCTCCTTTTTAAAGGAGTGATAGACATTTTTTTTTTTAAAAAAGGGAGCAGTTCCAGAAATGATTTTAAATAGAGAGAAAAGTCACAGGAAAGCATATTTTTAATGTGTCTTTAAAAAAAAAAAGTCAGTGGCTATTTGTTTACAGTTATTGCTGTATTGCTTTTTGTTGGCTACTTGGTGGGGGGGGTCAGGGTATACTTTTCATTGTTTAATATTGGGGGTTATGCAATATTTTTTATTATTTCCTGCTCTCATTTTGGATTTGCTGATCTTGTTTCTTATGGATTGCTTATTGGTTTTGTAAGGATGGCTATTTACTTTTATAGCTAGTTCGAGATTGTGCTGATGAAAATAGATGTGCTTTTTAGGGTGTGTCTGTGTGTTGTTTCTTTTGTGAGTCCTTTTTCCCTTTCTCACAACGTTCAGAAAGTGAGTCGAAGGCTAGACAACTTCCTCAATTAGATGCAGATTGGACTACAGTTCCCCCGTTGGCTTTTAGCTGGAGGAGATGGGAGTTGTAGCTGACTGAGGATGATGGGAATTTGGGAGTTGTAGTCTGACACGCCTGAGCTGTGCTGATTTACAGTTGAAATGATTTATAAGCAAGCAAGTCAGGAAAATCACCAACTGGGAGGGAGGGGAAAAAATCCAGATTTATTCAGTGAACTAAACGAGCCGAAGTTCTGCACATGTTCAGAAGCCCATGTTCTTTTTTTAAAAAAAAAGAATTGCTCCTGATGGAGGAAAAACAAAATCAAGATATATTCAGGATGCTCCATCGCTGGAAGTTTTCAAGAAAACAGAGCAGAGAGGTCTTCAAACTTGGCAGCTTTAAGACTTGCGGACTTCAACTCCCAGAATTCTCCAGGCTGGAGAATTCTGGGAGTTGAAGTCCGCAAGTCTTAAAGCTGCCAAGTTTGAGGACCCCTGACCTAGAATCAATGCTGGCTGGGGAATTCTGGGAGTTGAAGTCCACACATCTTAAAGTCACCAAGGTTGAAAAACATCGCCTTAGCCTTGTGTTTAAGCCAAGCCATTGTACCAAGCTACCTTCCCTTGTTTTTATCAGAGTTCTTTTGGCTTTACCTAGAAGCAAGGCAAGCCCTCAATGACCCTACAAAGGTTAAATTCTGAGGAAAAAAAAAACAAGAGGAGCATTTTATCCTGACAGGTCCCAAGGTCAGAAGAAGGAACTTGGATTAAAACCAAGTAAACAGGCCTGCCTTATTATTTATGAACAGAATTACCACAGAAGTCTTGCCACCATTTTGCAACTGGCAAAAATCCTGCTGTTTCGCTATCCGTTCTCGGTAGCTGTCAAGGACACTTATATATTTATTTATTTATTGGTTCGATTTATATTCTGCCCTTTCTCCAGAGACTCAGGGCGGTTAACAATGCTTTAAGCAATAGCCTTCATACTTTTGTATATACCTGCTTAGTAGGGCTTTCGGGCCCCCCTAAGCGGTGTTCTTTTTTATACAAAGTCAGCTTATTGCCCCCACAATCCGGGGCCTCATTTTACCTACCTCGGAAGGATGGAAGGCTGAGTCAACCTTGAGCCTGGTGAGATTTGAACTCGCAGTAATTGCAGGCAACTGGTGTTACTTAACAGCACTTTAGTCCACTGCGCCACCAAGGGATAGCTACCAACAAGCAGACTTGGGGGACTCGACAAAAGATGCTTTCACCGTCTTTGCAGATTCCAGGTGGGGAAAAGGTTGGCCTAAATGGCATGATGGCGAACGCACCCATGATGGTGGCACACAGAGCCCTCTCAGTGGGCACGCGTGCCGTCGCCAGCTGTGTTTCTGGTTTCCAGCACACACATGCATGCCCGCCAGCTGGTCTTCGCATACCCCAGAGTGCCAGAAATCTGAAAATCGGCTGGCCGGCGTGCATGCACGTGCCGGCCACGCTCTGGAAACCCGAAGACCACCTAGTCTTTAGGTGTCCGGCGCTCTGGAGCGCGTTTCAGTTTGGCCACTCGGTGCCGAAAAGGTTGGCCATCACCGGCCTAGATGATCTTTGAAGTCGTTTCCATTACTCGGTGGCAGAGTGTTCTCTTCACATCCGACTTAGGTGCAAATGCACATGTGAACATAAACAGACTCTGGGCCTAAATTAAAGTCAGTGACAGTAACAGTAACAGAGTTGGATGGGGACCTTGGAGGTCATCTAGTCCAACCCCCTGCTCACGCAGGAGACCTGTACTAGGGATTCGAACTGCCAAACTGCCAACCTTTCTGATCGACAAGCTCAGTGCCTTAGCCACTGAGCCACCTAATCAAGTCCTGTCACCTTGGCTGGTAGTGGATGAAAAGCCATTTTTGAGTATTGTATAGGTAGTTCTCAACTTACAACCACTGTTTTTTTTTTTTTTTTAATTTGATTTATATGCCGCCCTTCTCCGGAGACTCAGGGCGGCTTACAATGCGCTAAGCAATAGCCTTCATTCTTTTGTATATTTATACAAAGTCAGCTTATTGCCCCCACAAACTGGGTCCTCATTTCACCTACCTTTGAAAGGATGGAAGGCTGAGTCAACCTTGAGCCTGGTAAGATTCGAACCTGCAGTAATTGCAGGCAGCTGTTCTTAATAACAGGGTGCTTTAGACCACTGTACTACCAAGGCTCTTGGTTTGAAGTTATGACGGCCCTGGAAAAAAAAGAAGATGACTTATACCGGTCCTTGCCCCACTGCAGCATCCCCATGGTTACACGATCACAATTTATGACTTTCCCACCCAGCGTCCTACAAGCAAAGTACAATGGGGGAGAGCCAGATTCCCTTACTAACCATGTAATTTACTAAACAACTGTAGTGATTTGCTTAAACAGCGCGGCAAAAAGTCATAAAATCAGGTATGGCTCACTTAACAACCCTCTTGCTTAGCAGTGAAAATTCTGGGCCTCCCCCGATTGTTGTGTACTGCCTGCATTGCTTGTGATGCTCGTTTTTAACTGGTGCTTAGAACTAAGACTACTCTCTACACAAACCATCCATGTCTGAAAACATGGCAAACAAACCGGGATTTGGCCTTTGACTCCAGCCAGAAGTTTCTTATCCCAAAACCACACTTTTGGCTGTCTCACCTCAACGCCTTCGGCAGCCCAGCCCTTTCCGTCCAGCTTGCCTGATCTCAACTCTTTTCACTTTGGTTTCAAATTCTCCTCCATCTCTGGGACCTGCCCCTTTTCTTGCAGATTTTTTTTTAAAAAAAACCTTAAGCTTTATCCGCCTGAAAAACCAGCAACGGGATCTGGGCCCCGTCCTGTGACTTGTGAGTCAGCCCCCTTTTCCCATGCCTTGTTGGCTTCCTTGGCCCCAAAAAAAAGAAAGAAAAGAAAGTCTGATTCACTCACACCGCCGGGTGTGTTTATTTGGCAGAAGAGAGGCATGAGGTTTCCACTTTGGGTGGGGTTAGGGAAAGTCACCTGCGTATTCCGATCGCAAAACCCCACCATCCATCTGGGGGTGGGGATGGGAGACGGCTTCGACCTAACCTTGGTGGGGTTCAAACAGGAAATTCTAATTTACGGAAAGGGACTATATGGGGAATGGAACATAGAAATTATTCCAGATAAAGACGGGTGGGTCGGCCCGATAAAACAGCTTACATCTCATCAATATAATTAGTTGGAGATACGAGCGTAAGAAAACAATATGGATGATTCTTTACCGCCTACATGACACAAAGGAGACTGTATGTTTACTCAGAAAGGGAAGTGGTGCTAATGCTTTTATAATCTATCGAATGAGGTGTGGTCACAGTAGTCCTGCTTAACAAATAGCCACCTGAGTTACAAGTCTCCACTTTTTATAAGAGCTGGTATGCTCTCTAGGATAATGAAATGCTTTCGTTATATGAAAAGCCCCAAAAAAGCTCCAACTTTTAGCATTAACAGAATGTCTCCCCTGTGTTGGAAAGTCTTCTAGAGTAATTTTTTTTATTTATTAAATTTCTAGACCAACCATTTCACTTAAGGGACTTTAGGTGGTTTATAACAGCTTTATAAAAATCATATAAATACATAAAGCATAGCTTAAAAACAAGTTGAAACTTAGAAGTAAAAATAAACCGGGTTAAAAATGTAAAGGCTAGGAGGCTAAGAAGGAATAGGAGTGCCCTCAGGCCACCAGACACCCCGATGGTTGCATCAGAGTTTTAGACCCCCATCTTGGTTGCATCATACTTTTGGCCCCCATGCTAATTGGCAAAACCAGGTCTTAACAGTCTTCCAGAAAACCAGAAGAATGGAGACTTGCTTCACCTCTGGTGCTAAGATGTCCCATACGGCTGGGGCAGCAGCTGAGGATGTCCTCCTAGACAGTTGACCAAGGAGATACGCAGCATGCCTTCCTTGGGTTGACTTATTCTCCAAAGCACCTGAGAGCAAGACAAGACGTAATGGATGGAAGCTTAACAAAGAAAGATCCACCCTAGAATTAAGAAGAAATGTCCTGTCCGTGAGAACAATCCTTCCGTGGAACAACTTGCCTCCAGAAGTTGTAGCTGCTCCATCACTGGTGGTTTCAAGAAGAGACTGGACCGCCATTTGTCCGGAAGGATATAAGATCTCCTCCTTAAGCAGGAGGTTTGACTAGAAGTCCTCTGAGGCCCCTTCCAACTCTGTAATTATATTCAGCTTGACTGGGTAGAACAGGTCAATGGGTTTGGGATCCTGTTTCAGGCCAATAAATGGTTTTAAAAGTGAATGGGATCCAAAAGTAGGGGTTGATCTGATCAAAGGAAGAAGGAAAGTGTCCTCAACCTTCTCAAAACAAATAAAGAGAGTAGGCACTTGTATCTGCACATAGAAATCTCCAGTTACTGGCACACTATCTAAGTATCTCTTAGGCGTGAGGCCAGAAATAAGGACTTTGATAGCGTGGGAAGAGCACTTATAAAGGCAAGTGTTTCTGAGCACCTCCCTAAGCCAACCGGTGGGGCTACTGAGAAGAAGGAAAGTGCTTGTTCTACAAAGAGAAAGTTGGGGAGACCAGACCATCAAAGGGGCTTAGGTTTCTTCAACCTGGGCAACTCTTAAGATGAGTGGACTTCAACTCCCAGAATTCCCCAGCCAGTTCAAGCCAATGACACGCTTAACTCTGCCTGCTCTTCTGCAGAGAGCCACTAGATGGCCTAAGAGGGCTACAGAAAGAATCAACTCTGCTGCCATCTAGTGGCAACCCGGATCCTTTTTAATAGCCTTCTGTTAAAGGGCAATTCCATCCAGCTTGAAGAGACTACTGTATCTGTAGCTCCGGGGTCCTAGCAATTTCAAAAAATTTTACTACCGGTTCTGTGGGCGTGGCTTGGTGGGCGTGGCATGGCTTGGTGGGCGTGGCAGGGGAAGGATACTGTAAAATCTCCATTCCCACTCCACTCCGGGGGAAGAATACTGCAAAATCCCCATTTCCTCCCGATCAGCTGGGACTCGGGAGGCAGAGAATAGATGGGGGCGGGGCCAGTCAGAATTTTTACTACCGGTTCTCCGAACTACTCAAAATTTCCGCTACCGGTTCTCTAGAACTGGTCAGAACCTGCTGAAACCCACCTCTGGGTCCTAGGTGCTCCCTGAGCTCAGTTGTTTCCTTGTAGACGTTTCACTACCCAACTAAGTAGCATCATCAGTGCTAGAAGGAAGTGGGGTTTGCAGAGAGGAGGAGAAGCAGATTGGTGCTGTCTGAGCTTGGTTGTATTTTTTTTTTTTTTTGGAGACATTTGATTACCCAACTAGGTAACATTGTCAGTACCTAACGATGACCATCACTGTCAAAGCAACCATCAACACACATCCCAGCACTGATGATGTTATCTAGTTGGGTAAGGAAACGTCTGCAAGTCGACCACCAAACTCGGAGTGCACCAAGGACTGAATGAACAGGTTTCCTATTGCCCTTGAGACGTGTGAGAGTTGATCCATTAGTGCCACTCAAAGAGTGTATGAAAAAAAAGTAAGCGGTTGGGCGGGGCCCTTAAGATAATGGATTATGTTCATTTGCTTTGGCTCTAAGCCCCAGAGCAAGATAACCAGGCGCATATCCCTAGGCGACAAAGGGCAGAAACTACACACAATTTCAGGATCTTGGAATCTGCTCTATCCTTCCCATCAGTGGCATGTTTACAGGTAGTCCTCGACTTAGGACCGCAACTGAGCCCGAAGTTTATGTTGCTAAGGGGGGGAGACCTTTGTTAAGTGAGTTTTGCCCCGTTTTATGACCTTTCTTGCCACGGCGGTTAAGTGAATCACTGCAGAAAGTCTTATCAAAATTCAAGCGCCGGTCGTAGCTCCCTTCCTTCAGCACCGCCGTAACGTGAAACAATTGCGGAACCAATGGTCACAACTCAAGGACTACCTGTATTATTAAAAAAAATTCATTTTGATGTGTTTCATTTTATCCCACCTTTATTATTATTTTTAATAAACAAGAAGAAGAAGTCCAGACTTCTGGAAATTCCCACCGTTGGGAAACCCTATTCTAGCTTTTTTTTTCTGATGACTGCAGGGCTGCTTTTAAGCAACAACGTCTCCAGAAAAATCTAAGTATTTTTCCTCTTCACCTTTCAATAACCTCTTCTGTCAACTTGCTCAGGCAAACCTTCTTAGGGTATTGGGCCCTTGTTTATTTCTGGATTTACGTTTCATTGCCTTGTTGACCCAAGCCAACATTCAGTCTCAACCTCTGCTAATTCTGCAGGCCAAACTACGATAAGATGCAAAAATAAAAAGTCAGAAGGAACTCTGCGGATTCTGGAGACTAAATTTACTTTGGAGATCTGTCAGATGTCAGGATCTCTAGAACAGGGGTCACCAACCTTTCGGACCTCAGGGACCACTAAATTCATAATTTTAAATCCCACGGACAACTAATATGATCTGCATAATGACCAGTTGGGTGGGAGTGGCTAGGTGGTCATATGATTGGGTGGGCGTGGCCAACTCGATGTCACTCACGTTTCCAAGCAGAGGGAAGACCTGTGGGAGTGCAAAATTTTGGGCACCATTGTGGTCATAAATCAAGGACTATCTGTATGCATTTATCGAGGGGTCCTGCAAAATCTGTCAGCATTGGGGTGGGGTTATATTGAAGCTGCAATCTTGCAAACATTCACATATGTTCTGAAGTGGCGTTTGGCCTCCCCACGAGCTGTCTAATCTTTCACCGACCCCAATGATGAAGTTGCCCGAAACAGAAATATAACCTTCTCCTTTGCGGTTTTATATTGCATTATTTAAGAAGGCTGTGTGGTCCTTCCCTCCTCCTTTCCATCCTCTGACAGTAATCAAGGCCCTTGTGCTTCGATCAGGGTGGATAAAAATCGGTGATTTTTTAAAAAAAAATAACTTAAAAATCTGATTTTTTTTTTAATATTTAAATCGGATTTTTTTTAAAATGAAATTTATTTTAATAAAATGCTTTTGGAGTAAAGATCTATCTTACAGATCGTTTTCTGTTTAAGATACATTCATAATTCAGTTTATTCAGCATGAAACGGAGATGAGTTATGGAGCATGAGGCTGCAGATTTTGCAATATTGAGACTGTCGGTGAGTCAACAGCGGGTCAGAGGAGGAGCCGCTGCGGGACAGAGATGACGGTTGCTCCTTAAAAATTATGATTTAAATCGAGTGGATTTAAATCAAGCCTTTTTCCTAGTGATTTAAATCGTGATTTAAATTGTCGAATTAAATCGATTTAAATCAAATCCACCCTGGCTTCGATTGCGTTGCCCGAATTCCATCACTCAAGGTCATCAGAAGTTAAGATTTGAAGCAATGAAACAACCAGGCCTCTGCAAATTCTCCTTTGGACATTTATTGACAGGGATATTATGATAGAAAAATCCAAGCCACAACATTAAATCTGACAGGAGCTGGCAAAGCATGGAACGATTGTTTGGGTCAACACAACTTGCTTAACCAGGCGAGGCAAAGGTAGGGCAGATGCATTCAGGCGGCAGATAAGAAATTTTGTTTTAAGAACTTTAGGCCAGAAAGTTTCAATTGTGCCAGGGAAAAGCCGTTTTTATTTTCCAGACCAGCGGTCACCAACTGGTGGTCCGTGGACCACTGGTGGCCTGTGAGAAAATTTTGGTGGTCCGCAGAAAAATTATTTGCATTTTTTATATTGCACTAAATCAGGGGTCCTCAAACTACGGCCCCTTGGATGGATACGTGCAATGAACATTTGTGTTGCTGCAGAGAGTCTCCCCCTTCGGGGTCTTTTTGTGTGGGTCGGAGTGGGGCAGAAATTCCGACTTGGGGTCTGTTTCGGTCTCCTGGTACGGGGCTTTGGGCGAAGGCTGGAGGGAAGCACCGCTGGTGGAGAAGAGCCGGAGGTCCTCGTTCCAGTGGGACTGCATCATGGCCTGGAACTGGCTGACCATCTCAGCCCGCTGAGCCTCCAGGCGCCGGTACCTGGCCTTGCACTCCCGCAGGTCTTCCCTCTGCTTGGAAAGCCTATGCTCCTAGTCCTCAGTGAGGTGCTTCTGCTGAGCCTCCTTCTCGGCCAGATCCAATTTGAACTGAGCTGTTTTGCCAACTCTTACTCATGGCGGCTGCTTAGCTCCAACAACTGCTTCCTGTTGGGGTCCTAAGGAGCCCGGGCGGGGAGGGGAGGGGCGAGTAGAAACCGGCGAGGCGCCCCTCAACGTGAGTGACATTGAATTGGCCACGCCTACCCAGTCACATGACTACCTAGCCACGCCCATCCAGCCGGTCATTAGGCAGATCATATTAGTGGTCCGCGGGATTTAAAATTATGACTGTACTGGTCTGTGAGGTCCGAAAGGTTGGTGACCCCTGTTTTAGACTACTGTTACTCAACCTTGGCAACCTGAAGGTCTGTGGACTTCAATACCCAGAATTCACCATCCGGCCACACGGGCTGGGGAATTCTGGATGTTGAATCCGCACATCTTCAAGTTGCCACGGCTGGGAAATACTGATTTAGACTCCCTGATAAGGCAAGGGGGCTTAGAAAATAGGAGATGGTTATTAACACGCACTGATGACATTACCTGGTATGGTAATGAAAGGTCTACAAGAAAAGCACCAAGTTTAGAAAGCATCTAAGGACTCCGCAGATGATTGTGAATCAGGCACAAAGTTTTGGTAGATCCACCTCACTGGAAAACCAAAACTACTTTGATTGAGATTGGCTGTAATAACAGAATATTATCGCTCTGTTTGTTAAACCTCCTTCTCCTCCTCCAGTGAATTAAAGAGCCACTTCTGAACATTTTGTGGACTTTTAAAAAACGATTGTCCCCTTGGCAATGGAGCTTGCATATCTCCATATTCCTCCTCGAACAGTGGGTTGGACTACAAGACCTTCAAAGTCCCATCCAGCTCATAGTCTGCTAATCATATCACTTTTTTTATTCTCTCCAAGGACAGAAGGATGGGCTACTCTGCTCAGGAAGTGCCCCAATCACCATAAACCATATAAATTCCACGATCCGTAGTCATAACAAAATTTCTCAAAGTCCCAGTGGTACAGAGGGCTGTAAAAGGAAATAATCTGTGTTTGCTCTTTGCTTGGTGACTCCTTTCTCCTTACAGGGCCGAGTGCCAGTGGACTTATCATGCGATCCCTTTTATTTGGCTTCATATCAGAAGATATTTATTCCTGTTGCACAACATTCCTCACACATACTTCGAAAATAATGAAAATACGTATAGAGGGGAATTTGAAACTTACTGCGTTGAGTTTTCTGAGAACTATTGGGGGCACGTTTCGCCACAATGCAGTGTTTCTCAAACTTGGCAATTTTAAGATTTGTGGACTTCAACTCCCAGAATTCTGCTGGCTGGGGAATTCTGGGAGTTGAAGTCCACAAATGGCTGGCTGGGGAATTCTGGGAGTTGAAGTCCACAAATGGCTGGCTGAGGAATTCTGGGAGTTGAAGTCCACAGATCTTAAAGTTGCCAAAGTTGGACACCCCTTGTGTAGGGGTTAAGGTGTCAGGCTGGAAACTGGGAGACTGAGAGTTCTGCCTAGGGCCAAAGCCAGCTGGGTGACCTCGGGCCAGCCACTCTCTCTCAGCCCTAAGAAGGAGGCAACGGCAAACCATTTCCAATAAAACCTTGCCAAGAAAATTGCATGGACCAGTCCAGGCAGTGTCCGAGAATCGGACACAATATAGAACAGAAGGAGAGGGGGAAAAAACCCTTAAAGACACAGTATCATTAGACCAGGGGCCTTAATTCAATTCAATATTAGAACTACACCTTTCTCTGCAAGGGCCATTTCAAAATGTGCATCTCTGAATTTGGACTATTGCATTGCTGCAAACTTTTTTTTTTTTTAATGAATTAATCGATTTAGGTAAGGTGCGGTTGTAAGGTTTCAGAACTGAATTTAAAACTAGCAACCTCAGGCCTCCCAGATTGTTGTGAAGAGGTAGCTAGCAACGATCATTTCAGGGGTGTGTCGTGTCTTAAGAAACAAAGGTGAGGTTTTCAGAGAGGGATCTCTGTTTGAACAGCAAAACCTTCTCTAATACAATACTCAAAGAGCAGGAAAACCCTTTAATCTACAAACTGAATTTGTATAGCTCAGATTTACTTTGCCATACTAAAAAATAAGCTCATCCTGATCCTTTCGGTTTTATAAGAAGGCCTCCAGGGCTCTACATTTAAGACCAGACATATAGTCATAACTAAATATAATATTGGTGCTGGAGAAGAGTCCTGCGAGTCCCGTGGACTGCAAGGAGATCCAACCGGTCAGTCCTAGAGGAGATCAACCCTGACTGCTCTTGAGAAGGCCAGATCCTGAAGATGAAACTCAAATACTTTGGCCACTTAATGAGAAGGAAGGACTCCCTGGAGAAGAGCCTAATGCTGGGAACGATGGAGGGCAAAAGAAGAAGGGGACGGCAGAGAACGAGGTGGCTGGATGGAGTCACCGAAGCAGTCGGCGTGAGCTTAAATGGACTCCAGAGGATGGTAGAGGACAGGAAGGCCTGGAGGAACGTGGTCCATGGGGTCACGACGGATCGGACACGACTTCGCGACTAACAACAACAACAACAAATATAATATTTGAGGCTAATGCTTTGCAGCAAATCAGTTGTCCATATTGTTATTCTTGATTAGAAGAAAAGTACTCCTCGAATTACGACCACGACTGAGAGAAGCAACCTGAAACTAAGGAGAAATTTCCTGAACAGTGAGAACAATTAACCAGTGGAACGACTTGCCTCCAGAAGTTGTGGTTGTTCCATCACTGGAAGTTTTTAAGAACAGGTTGGACAACCATTTGCCTAAAATGGTGCAGAGTCTCCTGCCTGAACGGGGTTGGACTAGAAGATCTCCAAAGTCCCTTCCAACTCTGTTATTTGATATTCTAATGTTTCTCAACCTTAGCAATGTGTAGATGTGTGGACTTCAACTCCCAGAATTCCCCATGGATGGCTGGGGAATTCTAGGAGTTGAAGTCCACACATCTTCACGTTGAGAAACGAGGTTGACGGAATGTTTGACTCGTCCAGATGTTTCATGCCCATAGGTGTGAGAGTTGAGTGCAACAAGGAAGGGCTTCCGAAAAATACTTTCACCCTGTTGCACTTTTAATGCCCGCTGCGTAGGAGTGAGTGATTTAAGATCAACTTTTATGGCTGCACAAGGAGAAGGAAGAGTTGACGGAAATCCCCAGCTCCTTTCAGGCTTCAGACGAATTGCAATATATTAAATGCTTTCCCCCAGATTTGGAACTGTATTTCCTAAAATTATAAGGGTTTGCTAAATTAGCTTTGAGGCTATAAATTCTAGGAACTGCAATGCTATCCTATCTAACACCGGACGGAATCAGATTACATTAAATCCGTTTTGCTAACTCTGTTTATGTTTATACCTATTGCCACCTTCCTATTCTTCCTTAATTTATGTAAACTGTTTCCATTTAAAGCTGTTAATTTTCTTTTAAAAACATATCAGGTGGCAGATGTAACTGTGTTGCTATTTCCATTGGTTTTTTTTCTCCCTTCAGTGTAAAGAATTACATTTAAAGTAACATGATAGTTCTTTGTTTCAAAAGGATACTTGGCAAGTTTTTATTTTGATTTAAAAAAAAAAAAAACCAATCACGAAATACCTATTCTGAAATAGGCTGGTAAAAAATTAATCGGAAGCCTCTTGCAACTTCCTATTGTTGGAAAGATTTTAATCGCGCTCGGATTGAGGTTCATCCTGGCTTCTTGCTAAGAATGTGAGCGAGTTGACAAACCAGATTTAGGAAATACCCTTACTCTGCAGACTCGGCATTAACTCTGTTTATTATTGGCTTTAAATTTAAGATTAATTACTTAGAAGAAGCACAAAATGTCTTAACCAAAGCCAACACTTGGGGCAAACTTTTTTGGGAATAAGTCATGGGAAGACAACGGATTTAATTCCTGAAAATGAGTGTATTTTCATTTATATGCGCTGATCTGTTGTTTAGTAGTCATGCGCCTGTCACAAATGCATCATTAGTGGAAAGCATTTAAACCGAGAATAATCAGCCTTCTCTCCCTTACGCCAATCATCCAAGCCATTTTACTTATAAAAGAAGTCTACCCCACTTATTTCTCCACTTACAACAGTTCATTTAGTGACCATTTGAAGTTACAACAGTACTTATGACCAGTGGTGAAATCCATTTTTTTTTACAACCGGTTCTGTGGGCGTGGCTTGGTGGGCGTGGTGTGGCTTGGTGGGTGTGGCAGGGGAAGGATACTGCAAAATCCTCATTCCCTCCCCACTCCAGGGGAAGGATACTGCAAAATCTCCATTCCCACCCCACTCCAGGGGAAGGATACTGCAAAATCTCCATTCCCTCCCCACTCCAGAGAAGGATACTGCAAAATCCCCATTCCCTCCCCACTCCAGGGAAGGATACTGCAAAATCCCCATTCCCTCCCCACTCCAGGGGAAGGATACTGTGAAATACACGCCCACCAAGCCACGCCCACAGAACTGGTAGTAAAAAAATTTGAAACCCACCACTGCTACATGTATTTTTAAAGGTTAAATGAGAGGGGGATGAATAGCTAGAATTTTCTGTTAATTGAAGGACAGACTTTTAACTCTACCTCTCGTTTTCTTGCTGCTCCTCAGAATGTTATGGAACAATTCAATCCAGGGCTGCGGAATTTAATAAACCTGGGGAAAAACTATGAAAAAGCCGTTAACGGTAAGTCTCCATTATACGTTTAATCTGTCTAGTCAATTTTTTTTAATTTCGCAGTTTGAAAATCTAATAGCTGCCTTGCAGTGAAATACAGGTAGTCCTGAACTTACGACCGCAATTGGGCCCAAGATTTCTTGTTGCAAAGTGAGATAGTCGTTAAGTGAGTTTTGCCCCATTTTACGACCTTTCTTGCCGTCGCTAAGGGAATCCCTGCAGTTGTTAAGTTAGTCACATGGTTGTTAAGTCAATCTGGCATCCCCCCCTTGTCTTTGCTCATCAGAAGGTCGCAAATGCGAATCACGTGACCCCGGAGGCACTGCAACCGTCATAAATATGAATCAGTTGCCAATCATATAAATTTTGATCCCGTGACTATCAAGATGCTGCAGTGGTCGTTAAGTGCAAAAAACGGTCATTAGTCCCTTTGTTCAGTGCCGCCGTTGTAACTTTGAACGGTCACTAAATGAAGTGTTGCAAGTCGAGGACTATCTGTATTCCCTCCAAAATGTCAACAAACTACTGATATAACCAACTGCTTACTCCTAGGAACTAGGGCAGGGATCTTCAACCTTAAACACTCTCCATTTGGACCCGTTTCCCACAGAAAAGAAAACACCGGGAGCCACAAAACCCTTCCCGTGCCTGACTATTTCCTGAGCGGTCACAAAACTAGCATATGTAGTTGAATTAAACGTTCTGTTTTCTTCTGAACTTTTTCTTTTCTTGGGATTTATCCATGGTTGGCCTACCGGGGATCGAAAAGTTTAATAAATTGCGCGTCGGTGGGTGTCACACATTGGCAGTTGTGACGCATATTTTGAGCGACAGGGAGCCGCAGCAGAGGGGTGAAAGAGCCACATGCGGCTCCAGAGCTGCCGGTTGCTGACCCCTGAACTAGGCGAAAGATCTGAATATTTTTAAGCGTTTATCTTAAGTTCTTCCTCTTTTTTCAGTATAACCTAATTTTACTTTTGGGAATCTTCTCCTCTCTGGATTTGTAATCCAAGGCTTTCTTTTGATCAAGTGATTTGGACAGGCTCCCCAAGGCTGTCTGGGGAAGAAGGAACTGGACAAATTAGACCGAATTAGGTTCTTAGCCAAGGATCTACGCACTAACAATTCAAGTCAGAAAGAATCTCATTTTTATACATTTTTATTCATAGCAGAGAAATTGTACAAGCAGTCCTTGAATTGCCAACATGATTGAACCCAAATGTCCATTGCTAAGCAAATGTAGTTGCTAAGTGAGCTTTGCCCCCATTTTATTTTATTTTATTGCCACGGTTGTTAAGCGAATCACAGCGGTTGGTAAGTGAAACACCGTCGTTAAGTGAATCCAGCTGCCCCCCTCATTGACGGAAGCCAGCTGGGAAGGTTAAAAATGGAGATCACATTACTCAGGTCCTAAATAAATGCTGGTTGCCAAGCGCCCGAGTTTTGATCCCATAATCCTAGGGAGGCTTCACCGGTCCTAAGTGTGAAAACTGGTCATAAGTCACTTTCAGTGCCGTTGTAACTGTGAATACTCGCTAAACAAATAACTCTCAGTCGAAGACTATTTGTATGTGTGTAAAATGCCTGCAGAAATCAGTCATATTGGGTAAACGCTTAAGAATGTTTTTCCAAACAAGGAACACGAAGGGACATCATTTTGAGATGGAAAGCTCAACCACCTTTGCGGGTTCCTCGTTCCGTCCATAAATATTTGGTCTACTCTCTGCCATCATCCAGTAAAGTTTTATGAGGCTTGTAAAAAAGGAAGGAAGGAAGGAAGGAAGGAAGGAAGAAGGAAGGAAGGAAGGAAGGAAGGAAGGAAGGGAAAAGGAAGGAAGGAAGAAAGAAAGGAAGGAAGGAAGGAAGGAAGGAAGAAAGAAAGAAAGAAAGAAAGAAAGAAAGAAAGAAAGGGCGGCTTACAGTGCGTTAAGCAATAGCCTTCATACTTTTGTATATTTATACAAAGTCAGCTTATTGCCCCCACAAACTGGGTCCTCAACTTGGTTCTGAATAAAACTTAATGAATGCCTTCCGACACAGAAAGAAAGAGAGGCTAATCTGAAGACAGCAATTTAAAGACCCCACCCTTCATTTAGAAATAGCGCAGCAGGCAAAGAACTTAGAATTTGATTTAAAAAACCATCACAGGCGAAGGCTACATCCAGATAGGATGGGCCGTAGTCAACGTGCCCCCCAAATAACGCACCCCATTGCGGAGCTGCTAAACTACGAAATTGCAGATGTAGCACATTCGACACATCAGTGTAGTGTTGAAAGAAACTTCCATCTGGTTCAGATCCAAGTGGGGAGAATAACACAGGAAACATGGAAGCTGATTGGAAAGGTGGTTTATTGATGGACAGGACCTCATGGGTTTGAGGTCCCGGTGCAGCTGACCACATGGAGTGGAGAGTGAGGGTTATTTATACCCTTTCTTGGGCCCTGCCCTTGAGCTTCCTGTTCCTGTGCAAGAAATGTATTCTATTGGCTGTAGTCAAGACTCCCATGGGGCCATGTGGGGTCATGTTTGTCTGAGCTAGGTTTGGTTGAAGCTTGGAGGGTGATGCAATGTCCCCAGGTGACTCCACAATGCTGCTAGATAATCCTATTATGTCTTGGAGGGTCATGTCTCAATCCCATCACCCTGCAGCTGAAGGTCTTTTGTTTTGTAGATAGGCTGGCCCAGTCCTTCTCAATGGGCACCAAAATATCTGCTGGGGGCAGTGAGTTGAAGCTGAGTTTCTGTCTCCCTTAGGATTTCCATTTCTCTTTTAGGGGAAATATAATATTCTGCCTTTTTAATATTTCCTAAAATATTTCATTCTTCTAAGAGAGGGGTGAGTGCTAACGTTCTACAGTAGAAAACCAGATCAAGGACTAAAACGTGTCTTGTTGAATTTCTGGTCTCTTCCCTCCAACCCTTTTGCAAATTTATCTGGAAGCATCTTTAAGAAGGGCCACGCTGGATGCCCAAGCGAGGTGCGTGTTTTCACAGAAAATGAGAAGGAAATTCTGGCCCACTTGACTGTATTTTCCCAAAGGGAACGGGTAGAATTTAGCACCCTATGTTGAAATCTAAGTGCCGGTGAGCAAATAAATGGTTTTGGATGGTTAATATTTTTAAACTGGAAAAATAAAAATGATAAAAAAATAAGATTGGCTCTTGATTGCCATCTAGTGGTAGCATCGATCTGGGAAACACCCCCAGTGTCACTGTTACCCCTATTTCTAGTGAGTCACCCCATGTCTGTCTTTGAGGTTCTTAGGATCTGGCTTCTTGTGTAAACCCAATCCATTGTGGTTTCTTCAACAAACTCTGGATGATCAGATCTCGCGATTTCCAAAAACAGAGCGGTAACACGCATACCCTTGGTGACAATGACTGTATAAAAGAAGTTCTTGTATAAAAGAAACTTTAGGTTGGGAACCCCTGATTTAATAAAAGTGGTTTGTAGCATCTTCTTCCTTCTTGAAAGAACCAGACTGTGGAAAATGTTCTCCAGGAGCACCAGAGCCTTGATCTCCCTCCCCTCCCCTCCAGGAGCTGCTTATCCAGGGGGCTGCTTAATGGAGACAGGGAGACGGGTATGAAAAGCCCCCTAACCAAAGACCCCCTGGGGGAAATCCGCCAGGATGAGCCACACACGCTAAAAGTGCAAAGAGCAAAATGGTTTCTGGCATGTCAAGGGGGGAAAAAAAACCCACAATAAAACTGCAGAAATAAGGGGCTGAGCTCAGAGGAAGGCGGCCGTGGTTTCCCCACCCCTCATTCCCATCTGTGCCCCCTCCTCTCTGGCAGGCAGAGACTACCCAGGCCCCTCTGGACGATCCCTGCTCCCCTTCCCTTCCGGCATTTCAGGAATCCCTCAAGAGCTTTGATTAGAGAGCCAGACGGAAGATCAGCTGCCCGTCCCTTGGCGCTGCTGCCAGCCGACCTCCAAGTGGTCTCACGTCTCTTCCAGGCTCCACCTTAGATAAACACACACACACACACACACAATCACACCCTGCCCAGCCTGAGGGCCTGTGTGTTTTCGCACAGGGGGCTGTGGGAAGCAGGGGCTGGTCCAAGGCTCCATTTGCAGAAATGGGGGAACTCGGGCTGGCTCGTCCCTGGGGTTGGGCTAGTGGGGGCTCGGCTGGACATGCAGAATCTCCCTGGGGCGCTTCAGAGGGGCAAGGGTTGAAAAGGCCCATCTGTTGCTACAGGAGGGTTGCCAGGAAAAATGAAGATCGGCAGGCACCACGGCCCAGAAGAAATCAGAAGAAAAGGGGAGGGGTGAAACCCAGCAGGTTCTGACAGGTTCTGGCGAACCGGTAGCAGAAACTTTGAGCAGTTCGAAGAACCGGTAGCGGAGATTTTGAGTAGTTCGGAGAACTGGCAAATACCACCTCTGGCTGGTCCCAGGAGTGGGAAGGGAATGGAGATTTTGCAGTATCCTTCCCCTGCCACGCCCACCAAGCCACGCAACCAGTAGTAAAAAAATTTGGATTTCACCACTGAACTGGGACCTTTAGAATTCAGAACAGAGCCGGAAGGGACCTTGGAGGTCTTCTAGTCCAGCCCTCTGCTCGAGCAGGAGATCCTATATACCATTTCAGGCAAGTGGCTGTCCAATCGTTTCTTTAAAAACCTCCAAGGATGAATCGTCCGCAACTTCTGGTGGCCAGCTGTTCCACTGGTTAATTGTCCTCGCTGTTAGGAAGTTTCTCCTTAATTCGCAGCATCGTTCGGGAAAGAGAAGCCGGAAGAACGAGAAGTCCCCGTATTCCCACCGAGGGAGACTTTTGAGCATCAGACATAAATTTTACAGGCATAAATAGGAACTGACACACCAGGGAAGACTTCAAAGCTCCGTCTTCAACCATCGCCAAGGCTCGCAAAGCCCGGCTTACAAACTCGGCGTGAATTCGGCCTTCGTTGCCGAAGCCAATTTTCGACTTGCACGTGCCAGGACGCAGGGCCCTTGGCTCCCTCAGCCATTTCTTCTGAGAGACAGATTAATACGACTCCTCCAGAGGCACCTGGCACCATTACGGATGGCTGGATGGAGCTTCCATCATTGGCAAGTGTCAATAGGGTGAATAACAGCCGCCCCGGTTTTGTCAGCAAGGACGTAGAATCAGCGGGTATTGACAGCTTAATGGGCTCAGGAAAAGCTCATCTCTCTCTCTCTCTCTCTAGCAGCCTCAGAAACAACCTTGCCTGTTTTATCGTTTCATCTCACAGGGGCTTTGAAAGCCAAGCCCATCGCAGGAGTGGGAGGGTATGGTGGGGGGTATGAGGGAATGTTTGTTTTATATCAACCCGTCTTGTCCTTGACTTGGTCTGCTTGCTATGCTTTCCTCATGTTTACCAACTGTTTTCTTCTCTGCATTTGTAAATACTCCGGCACAGTCAAAAGAGAATTTATTTCCTCCTTTAATCCCTTTCAGCCCAGAGAGCAAACACGTTTGCAGGGGAAATGCTGGGTGGGGGGTATGTGGCAGGGAAGGGGAGCAGACAAAGCGGAGGAGCAGCCGAGAAAAGAGGGTGGCAACATCGATTCGGCTTTGGAAGGTAACGCACGAAGTTTGCAGCTGCCTAGTGAAATCACTTGGCCGCGTTTTTTTTTTAATTTTTTTTATAGTGTTTCCTGAGCACTCGGAATGTATTCAGACTTAAAACTGCCGAAGATAATTCTTGCCTAGAGAAGTAATTACAGAAAACGGGAGTTTGCTGCTGCAGTAGGAAATAGACTGCGGGAAGATGCCATTTGACTGGATGGGAATTGCCCAACTCTCTTTAAGCTATCCTCAAACAAACAGATGGCACTTCAGCCGCGCCATTTTCTTCACCCTAATCTTTCCAAACCAGTCTGCAGCCCACCTGAAGTCATCTCTGCTTCCATTCTCTTTTTCAATGAAAATGCAACGCAGCCATTCGATGTCCCTTCCAGCCGAGCAAAAAAAAAAACAACTTTCTGTTTGCAACTGGCCTCAAAATATCGTTACTCTCGGAGTAACAAATCCTTCCACTCTCATGTTACACAGAACAAGGAAAAGGAAGATATAGTTTTTGCCTCTCTGCTCCCCGATTCTGTTTGTTTGTTGACACTGTGTTTGTCTCACTGTGCACAGAAAACAGAGTGAGGGAGAGCAGCTAAGCCACCATTCCGCTGAAAAGACCCTGTGAAAAAAAGAATCAGCTAGCAGGGGGGAGGAAGAGGAGGAGGAGGAGTGGGGAGAGGGAGGGAGGAAGGGAGGAGGAGGAGGAAAGAAGAGGAAGCGGAGGACGAGGAATTAACCAGCTCAGAAATTACTATGGGTTTATACATCCTGACACAGCATATCGTACAAATGTAACCAATTCCAATTTATAGATGAAAAGAGTTTAAGCAGATTAAGGCACAAAGCAGTATATCAACAGAGAAGATCTTGTGATTCCCCTTTTATTTCCTTTTTTTTTTTAGAATTTAGGCATTTTCCCCTTGCTGTGAACATTCTTTTGATAGCTCCATGCGTTTAAAAATAGAAACACTCCCCTCTCCTCTAAAAGGAAACGTCTGAGATAGGAAGGCTGACCCTTTCTTTATCCTGCAAATTTCAAGCCCCTCTCCAAGAAAAAAGCCAATACAATTCATATGTTCTTTTTTGTATAATAAAATAAATAATTCAGCCCAACTTTTACCAGATGCAGAGAAAAGGTGCCTTGCTCAAATGCCACCAAAGAGATTCAAGATAGCAATAGCACTTAAGACTTATATACCACTTTACAGTCCCCTCTAATTGGCTTACAGAGTCAGCCTCTTGCCCCCAACAATCTGGCTCCCCATTTTACCTACCTCGGAAGGATGGAAGGCTGAATCAACCTTGAGCCTGGTGAGATTCGAACTGCCAAACCACTGGCAGCCGGTGATCAGCAGAAGTAGCCTGTAGTACTGCACTCTAACCACTGCGCCACCGCGGTGCTGCGCTACCACGGTTTCAATAAGATAACTTGAATGTGTGCGGGGTCAGAATTGGCCACATTTAACTGACAGATGGTTGAAGTCCACCCATCTTCAAGGAGCCCAAGGTTGAGAAATGCTCCTGTTAAGGAACGAAATGCTCCTAGGAAGATGGTGATGATGACACATGATATGGAGATCCACCACCATTCTGGAAGCATTTCAAGCATGTATTACTTGTCAGGGTTCCAAGTAATACGCCCATAGCAAACAGAACTCCGAGGCAAGCAGTTTCCTCAAAGAACAAGTTTATTCGATATGTAATATTGGCACAGACTGGTGAAAACCGACTCTAAAAGTTTCTGCGGTTTACAGCTAATTAAAAGTAAAAGTTTTTTCCCCCCTTTCCCAAAACAACCACATGGTCCAATCAGGGTGCTGTCCGGTTGCTTGGAAACTTCACTCCTCCCCTCTTCAGCCACCTGTGGGAATGTCCTTGGTTCTCAGGGAAAACTATTCTGTTTTGGCTACAAAACCCCAGCTATCTCTATTCCCCGCCCACTTCCCTATCTGTCAGCACCATTGTGGCAACACTGAAGCTTCCAAGATGGCCTCAGTCAGGGTAGCTTCAGAGTTGACACCACCCAACTTGAAGATGGGCGGGGAATTCTGGAAGCTGAAGCCCACCCATCTTCAAGTTGTCAAGGTTGAGAACCTGGCTTAACAGAAGAAGCTCCCAACGGTCATCTCAAGAGACAAAACAGATGGAAGATCAAGATACTCCACGAACCCTTTCTGGGGGGAACCTTGGCCCATTCAACCCACCTCTGTGTCATCTCAACTGGAGCTATTTTTGCTGCACCAGGAAATCGGAAAGGTCTCCGCTCACCTGCTAAGAAACAGCTCTTGTCAGCCTGGCCATTTCCTCCCTCCCCACTTCTTGCGCTTGATGCCACGTATGGAAATGTCACCGAACCCATTCGTATGACGCGCACACATGCTGCGCCGGCCCTTCACAACTCATTTCAGGATGTTTCCATCAGCCCCACGCGGGGGCCGCTTGAGTGACAGGGCCAAGTCCGACCGATGTTCTCCTGCGCCAAATTGAATTTCCTTCCCGCTGAAGCTGCATCAGACTTTTTGCTGATGAAGATCGGGGAGAGTCGCTTGGCATTTAGCGAGATGCCATCCAGGCGTGTCCATTACTGTGTTCACTTAGCAAACTTTATTAGATTATTAGATTTTTTCAGGCCCTGTGGCATTTCCATGATTGCAGCAGGAAAATATACGCAAAATAGGAGCTGGGGAGAAGCTGGGTTTGGTTCTCCATCTGCCACCAAGGACTCCTCCCCCCACCCTATATTTATATACAAAAACGTGCTGTTATTTTGGAAGTGGTCAGATCAATTCTGAACCCACAATCCATAAGCAATGGACACCCCACCCGCTGGACACGAATCCCAGAGCACAAATCCTCTGTGCACCACACCTACCTTGGAAAAGGGCCGCATTCTGCATGATGAGGAATTTCAAATCCATGCTGGCCGTCTGGAGAATCTGCTCCATGTTGGAACGAGCCAAGCCTTGGTATCTCTCCTCCATCTTGCGGGAGCAGCAGGTGAGAGCTTTGGGGATGCATATTTGCAAATCTGACCCTGTAGAGACAGAGACCGGGGAGGGGTTAGCATATATGTTTTGGACAGGGGGATTCTCATTCTATCTGGCAAGGTTTGTAGGCTCACTTAGTCATTACAGGACATAATTAGTCTCAAACAAAACTATTTTATTATATAAATAAAATAAATAAATAAATAATTTTATTTCTATACCGCCTTCTCCCGAAGGACTCAGGGCGGTGTACAGCCAATTTAAAAACACAACACACAACAATAATTAAAAATTAAAATAATTACATAGATTTGGCCGATTTAAAACCCCAAACATTTAAAATACCCCAATTAAAATTATTAAGTTGATAGCCCTGCCTGGCGGAACAACAGGGTCTTCAGTGCGCAACGAAACACTCGGAGGTCGGAGATCTTGCGTATTTCCGGGGGCAGTTCATTCCACAGGGCTGGGGCTCCCACAGAAAAGGCCCTCCCCCTGGGTGTCGCCAGCCGACATAACTTGGCTGATGGCACCCTGAGGAGACCCTCTCTGTGGGAGCGGACTGGTCGGTGGGAGGCTATTGGTGGCAGAAGACGGTCTCGAAGGTACCCGGTCCTATGCCATGGAGCGCTTTAAAGGTGGTAACCAACACCTTGAATCGCACCCGAAGACCACGGGAGCCAGTGCAGCTCGCGCAGGAGGGGTGTCACGCGGGCACAACGAGTTGCGCCATAACCACCCGCGCGCCGCAGCTGAGAATTACAGCTGAGAATTACTTCTTCCCAGTTTAGTCCAAATTAATTCCAAAACAACTTCAGAAAAAGTACTTCGGGCTCATCCCAAACCTTTATCTTCTTTGACACCCTGCGAGAGGCCTTTCTCGGCAAGCCCCACGAAGTTCAGAAACAAGAGACGCCGACTGGAAAACAGATGTAGCAATGTTGCTTTCCTACAAAGAGCCCAAGAGCCGTTGCTGGTCTTTTAAGCCTTATGGGAGGGGCCAATCATCTCCTGGCCGTACTCCCGAGTCGTCCGATTTGCTTTAGCTCCTGTTGCCTTCTGGCAGCTCTGTGCATGCGTGGACTAGGAACAGGCTCCTCCTGTTCCTCTGCCTCTCTGATGTCCGCCTCTGGAGGCTCCGGAGTCCGTGCATCACTCCCAGGTGGCCCTGGCCCCATCTCTGCCTCTGACGCAGAGCCCTCATCCGGGCCTTCCCCTGACTCCAGGACTGGCCCATGGTCCTCCCCAGCCTCCTCACTCTCCGACTCCACTGCCAGCTCCGCAGGCTGCTGGTGGACCACAACAGCGAGAGAGCTGAAACTTCTAGCAAGGAAGGACCCAGTTGTGGGGACAATAAGCTGACTTTGTATAAATATACAAAAGGATGAAGGCTATTGCTGAGCACATTGTAAGCCGACCTGAGTCTTCGGAGAAGGGCGGCATATAAATCAAATTAAAAAAAAAAAAAAAAAGAGTGAAGTTCTTGGTCCAGGTCACCTTGAACTTCCAGAGGTTGCCCTGCTCCACCCTGCCCGGCAGCTTCAGACAAGGCTCCTTCTGAATTCCCAGGCTGAGCGGGGATGTTGGCCCTGCTTGCAAACCTTGCTACACACAGGGTAGTCTATTGCCAGCGCTGGGCCAAGAGAAGGAAAAGGCTGGAGGCGGCATTAGGAAGCCAGCCAAAACACACACACTTTTCCCTCTTCAGCGTTTTATCCAATTCAGAAAACTCTCCAGAGAGAACTATTTTCCTTGTCAACCGCCAAGGTAATTCCTTTGTTTAATGGTCCTTCTTAAAATTGTTCTGCCTTCCGCTCAGAAAGAAAGAAAGAAAGAAAGAAAGAAAGAAAGAAAGAAAGAAAGAGAGAGAGAGAGAAAGAGAAAGGAAGGAAGGAAGGAAGGAAGGAATAAAAGAAGGAAGAAAGAAAGAAAAGAAAGAAAGAAAAGAAAGAAAGAAAAGGAAGGAAGAAAGAAAGGAAGAAAAGGAAAGAAAGGAAGGAAGAAAGGAAGGAAGGAATAAAAGAAGGAAGAAAGAAAGAAAAGAAAGAAAGGAAAGAAAGAAAGAAAGAAAGAAAGAAAGAAAGACAGACAGAAGAAAAGAAAGAAAAAAGAAAGAGAAAGAAAGAAAGAGAAAGAAGGAAGGAAGGAAGGAAGGAAGGAAGGAATAAAAGAAGGAAGGAAGAAAGAAAAGAAAGAAAGAAAAGGAAGGAAGGAAGGAAGAGACGGAAAGATAGATGATAGAGATAGATCGATAGATAAATGAGAGAGAGATAATAGATGAGAAAGAGAGATAGATAGATGACAGAGATAGATAGATGAGAGAGAGAGGCAGGCAGGCAGGCAATGTATAGAAGCTGTAATAGACTATTCAGTTTAGGGACACTGAACACAGACTATTTGGCAAGCAGACACCAAAACACCTCTTTTTTTCAAGTTTTCTTGGAGTGCCAGCGGGGAGAATTAACTTCATTTCAGGCCTGCTGAACATCCTGAGTCCAAATATGCCCCCCCCCCCCCGCTTTTAATCCAGAAAAGAACGGAGCTACCCGATTCACAAAACCCGACAAGATCTCTGAACTAAATAAACACGCTGGACAAAAGGCACACAGATTTTCTGTCCGTCCTCAGGAACCGGATCGAGCGATTTAACGCACGATTTCCCCCGATGACTTCCGCCGTCTTCTTGCGTGCGTGGCTTAGCTGCTGTATGTACGTCACGCGCTATCATAAATGAAACATACGTCCGCCTCAAGAGAAGTCGAATCCCGCAGCTTACGTGGGTAAATATTTTCCTTTGCGGCGTTTGTTTTAATCTCTCTGTACTGCAGAGACGATCGACGGGATTTCTCACACGCCGAGCGGGGAATATGTGATCCATTTGCTCATTCTAAGCTTAAGATCTGCAATGCAACATAATCCCCCGTTCCCCTTAGGATCTTCCTTAAATTCTACCTCATCTCTTTCAACCTTGGTCATTGAAGAGGGATGGACTTCAATTCCCAGAATTCCCCAGCCAGCCTAGCTGGCTGGGGAATTCTGGGATTTGAAGTCCACCCGTCTTCAAGCGTCTTAAGTCGAAAAACACCGATTTAGATCCTAATTTTCCATTTCTACTAGGAATATTTACGAGAACATACACCAAAGAAATAAAATATCTGATTTTACACATCATTAACACATTTTACACATCAGCTTAACATATCTTTAAAATATTTTTAATTGGTTTGTTATTTTAAATTGGGGCCAAATTAATATATATCTTTTTAATTGTTTTTAATGTTGGTATTGTATGTTTTTTATCTGGCTGTACAGCGCCCTGAGTCCCTCGGGAGAAGGTGCGGTATATAAATTTGAAATAAAATAAAAAAATAAAATAAATCATAACAGCAGCTCGGGCTCGAATAACATATGCACAAAAATGGAAACGGGAAGAAACACCGACAGATGAAGAAGTGATTAAAAAAAAAGTTTTAGAATGTGCTGAGATGGACAAGTTAAGAAAAGAAATGAAAGAAAAAGAAGAGATTACTATTACAATTTGGAACAAATGGTACGAATGGCTTGAGAGCAGAAATAAAGAACACCACAAATAGGGGAGAAGATAAAATGTAAAATATGTATGTAACAAATTTATATATATACATATACATATACATATACATATACATATTATGTATATGTAGGTCTTTGGTTATTCGGGTCTTCTCCCACGTAAAATTGGAAGTGTCTTGGCGACGTTTCGACGAAGTCTCATTCGTCATCTTCAGGCTGGTGTTCTCGGCTTCGTGCTTTGTGCTTCACATTGCTCCTAGAAGGACGAAGCCGAGAACACAGCCTGAAGATGACGAATGAGACTTCGTCAAAACGTCGCCAAGACACTTCCAATTTTACGTGGAGAAGACCCGAATGGGGAGGGCTTCCGGGGGGGTGTGTGTGTTGGGAAGGCTGTTTTTGCCCTCCCCAGGTTCCTAGAAAGGCTCTGGAGGCTGGGGAGAGTAAAAAACGGGCCTTCCCCACCACCACCCAGAGGCCCTCCAGAGGCAGGAAACAGTCCGTTTCTCTACTTCTGGTGGGCCCAGAAGGCCCGAAAATCAGCTGGCCAGAGCACACATGTACGCCAGAGCTGAGCTCACATACCCACCGATATGGCTACGCGTGCCGTAGGCTCGTCATCATGGGTGTAGGGTCTCTTGCTTGGGCGGGGGTCGGACTAAATGACCTTACAAGGGTCCCTTCCAACTCTATTAATTTCTTAAAGACTACCTGTATGCCGACTATTATCCACTTCCTTGCTCTCCCCTCAACCCCCCCAGCCATCTCTCATCTCACCTCTTCCAATGGTTGGGCCAAAGCGATGGTCATCCCCGAAGGATCGATGTGTTTTTTCAGACCCGTAAGGAGGTTAGCCAAGCCAGGATTAGCCGAGAGATCATCATCCGTCAAAGAGCACGGGGGCAGTTGGCTCCTACAATCTGCGGAAACAGACATAGGGGGTGGAGGAAATAAAGCTAATTTCCCCCCTTTTTAAATTCTTTTTTACGTTCCCTCCCAAAAAGCCAGAGGGGGATGACCTGGTTATAGGAAATTACCGTTCGCAGCTTCCGAAGTCGCCATTCCTTCCCGTTCCTCGGGGGAAACTGCCAAAACAAAAAAAAAAAAAGGAAATAAAATCGGGAAGAGGGATCTGTTGGAAGAAAAAAATGGCCGGGAGATAAATCCGGCGGATTCCTTTCGGGTGTACGGATTTATAAAAAGCATGTAATGATCATATCAGATTTTTTTTTTTTTAAATTCAACCTGCTGCCCTCCGGATTAATTAATTCACCAGGGGAAAGGGGGGGGGTTAGGATTCGAACTCGTGCCCATTGGAAGGGGCTACCGGTTAGAGAAGAGGCGGAATCTTATATTATAAATAGGGGTTGACACCATGTTTTGGGGAGAGGATGTTTCCCTCACAATTTGAGCCAAGCCTCTCCTTTCTCACATGGTACGGAAGATAGCTAGTTTAAGGCACCAGGCTAGAAAGTAGGAGACCATGAGTTCAAGTCTGGCTTTAACCATGAAAGCCGCTGGGTGACTTTGGGCCAGTCACTAGGAGACTGGGAGTTCTAGTTCCGCCTTAGGCACGAAAGCCGGCTGGGTGACTTTGGGCCAATCATCAGGAGACTGGGAGTTCTAGTCCCACCTTAGGCATGAAAGTTTGCTGACTGACTCTGGGCCAATCACCGAGAGACTGGGAGTTCTAGTTCCGCCTTAGGCACGAAAGCCGGCTGGGTGACTTTGGGCCAATCACCAGGAGACTGGGAGTTCTAGTTCCACTTTAGGCATGAAAGTTTGCTGAGTGACTCTGGCCAATCACCAAGAGACTGGGAGTTCTAGTTCCGCCTTAGGCACGAAAACCAGCTGGGTGACTTTGGGCCAATCATCAAGAGACTGGGAGTTCTAGTTCCGCCTTAGGCATGAATGTTTGCTGGGTGACATTGGACCAATCACCAGGAGAGTGTGAGTTCTAGTCCCGCTTTAGGCATGAAAGCTGGCTAGGTAACTCTGGCCCAATCACCAGGAGACTGGGAGTTCTAGTCCCACCTTAGGCAGGAAAGACAGTTGAGTGACTCTCTGGGCCAATCACCAGGAGAGTGTGAGTTCTAGTCCCACCTTAGGCATGAAAGCTGGCTGGGTAACTCTGGCCCAATCACCAGGAGACTGGGAGTTCTAGTCCCACTTTAGGCAGGAAAGCTAGCTGGGTGACATTGGACCAATCACCAGGACAGTGTGAGTTCTAGTCCTGCCTTAGGCATGAAAGCTGGCTGGGTAACTCTGCCCCAATCACCAGGAGACTGGGAGTTCTAGTCCCACCTTAGGCAGGAAAGCCAGCTGGGTGACTTTGGGCCAATCACCGGGAGATGGTGAGTTCTAATTCCGCCTTCGACACAAAAGCCAGTTGAGTGACTCTCTGGGCCAGTCACCGGGAGATGGTGAGTTCTAGTCCCACCTTAGGCATGAAAGTTGGCTGGGTAACTCTGCCCCAATCACCAGGAGATTGGGAGTTCTAGTCCCACCTTAGGCACCAAAGCCAGCTGGGTGATTTTGGGCCAATCACTGGGAGATGGTGAGTTCTCGTACCGCTTTAGGTATGAGAGCCAGCTGGGTGACTCTGGGCCAATCACCAAGAGACTGGGAGTTCTAGTTCTGCCTTAGGCACGAAAGCTGGCTGGGTGACTTTGGGCCAATCACCAGGAGAGTGTGAGTTCTAGTCCCACCTTAGGCATGAAAGCCGGCTGGGTAACTCTGCCCAATCACCAGGAGACTGGGAGTTCTAGTCCCACCTTAGGCAGGAAAGCCAGTTGAGTGACTCTCTGGGCCAATCACCGGGAGATGGTGAGTTCTAGTCCCACCTTAGGTATGAAAGCTGGCTGGGTAACTCTGCCCCAATCACCAGGAGACTGGGAGTTCTAGTCCTGCCTTAGGCACCAAAGCCAGCTGGGTGATTTTGGGCCAATCACCAGGAGACTGGGAGTTCTAGTCCCTTCTTAGGCACCAAAGCCAGCTGGGTGACTTTGAGCCAGTTCCTCTCAGCCCAGCCCGCCTTCTAGGGCTGGCCGAAGAAAGAACGTTGGGTACATTGGCCATCTTGAGTCCCATTTATAAAATCAGTAAGGGCAGAATAAAAACAAATCAGTGGCTATTAAAAAACAAACTGCCACCCCAGAGATCCAACCCAGGCAAGTGCACCCTCCCTGCCAATCCTAACAGAGATCAGAGCATCCCAGGGCTGCCAAGGGGCACCCGAGGTCATCTAGTCCAACCCGCTGCGTAGGGCAAATGGGGAAAGGGCTTTATTCTGATTTTTTTCCCCTGTCCCCAAGGAAAATCTCTCCCCCACCCCCAATAACTTTCAGCAAGCCCTTGCATCCTCTCCCACCCCCATTTCCCAAAGCCCCCCCCTCCCTCTCCTAGCTGGTCCTTTGCTATAATACCCTGCCAAGCAGCAGGCAGCAATGCAACCGGTGAAGCTCTCCTTACTCCCCCCCCCCAGGAACTGCAAAGCAATTGCAAAGCCAAAAAATATTAGATTTCAAGATTAACAAACTCCCCCCCCCAACGTGCATCTCCCCCCCCACTCCCCAAATTCTTGCCCCCCCCCCAGGACACCCCCTCCCTTCCCTAACAAAGCCCTGGAAGGCCAACCTGTGACGTCACGGGAGGGCGTGGCCGCTCTACCCGCCTTTTTTTTTTTCTTCTTTTTTTGCCCCGCGCGCTCGATGAAACGCTCCCCCCCCCCCCCCAGCCTTCCGCCTCGCGCGCGCCGAGAATTCCAACCGAAAGCCTGGCGGGGAGGGGATTGGTGGCGCCGAGGGAAAGCGGCCAATGGGCGAACGAGAAGGGGAGGCGTGGCCTTGGGCAACGAAGGCGGGTCGGAGCCGAAGGAGGGACTCCGAGCGTTTTTTTTTTTTTTTAAAAAAGCATCCTGATTGGTCAGCGCCCGGGTTTATTTCCCTCCAGCCATCCAAAGGGGGCGCTGTCGGACTCTTTCCTTAGTCTTCGGCGTGGAGTTGGCTCGCCTTCTCCAACGGGCGCCCGCCGTTCAATTCTTATCAGATCCGGCTTGCAAAAAAAAAAATCCGGATTTTTTTTTTTTTAAAAAAATATTTTTCTTTGGCTTTTTAAATGAGCATCGGGATTTTTTTCGCCGCTGGGACCTGGGAGCTCTGTCCTCCGTCGTCTAGATGCAAAAAAAGACCCATCATCCCCAGCCAGCAATGGGCTTTGGCAGGGATGAATGGGACATTTTAAGAGATGAAATTTCTCTGCGCAGGAAAATCGGAATTCTTGCATGGAGAGTAATTTCCATTCGAATTAATATTACTTATATTAATTAATATTACTTAATTAATATTAATTAATACTCTTCCTGATCTCCCCAAAATCCTGGATTCCCCCCAAACCTCCCACTATTTTGCTTTTTCTGATGGATGAATTTGCAAAGAATCAAATAAATACAGAATAATTCGAGAGAGACTGGATGTAGCTGGAGAGCTTTTTTTTACCTGCCTTCTTTGGAATAGATGATGCTTGGCTCATCTGAAGACCCTTGTTTTCAAAGTCAGAAACTGGCTAGAAACCAGGAGACGGGAGCTCTAGTTCTGCCTAGGGCAGGGGTGTCAAAACTGGATGATTTTTGGGGCCGCTTAGAAGGAGAAAGTGAATTCTAGTCCTGCCTTAGGCACAGAAGCCGACTTTGGGCCAATCACCAGGTGACAGTGAGTTCTAGTACCGCCTTGGAGATAAAAGGTGGCTGGGTGTCTGGGCCAATCACCAGGTGACAGTGAGTTCTAGTTCCGCCTTGGAGATAAAAGGTGGCTGGTTGACTTTGGGCCAATCACTAGGTGACAGTGAGTTCTAGTTCCTCCTTAGAGATGAAAGGTGGCTGGGGGTCTTTGGGCCAATCACCAGGTGACAGTGAGTTCTAGTACCGCCTTGGAGATAAAAGGTGGCTGGGTGTCTGGGCCAATCACCAGGTGACAGTGAGTTCTAGTACCGCCTTGGAGATAAAAGGTGGCTGGGTGTCTGGGCCAATCACCAGGTGACAGTGAGTTCTAGTCCTCCTTAGAGATGAAAGGTGGTTGGGGGTCTTTGGGCCAATCACCAGGTGACAGTGAGTTCTTCTAGTACCGCCTTGGAGATAAAAGGTGGTGGGTGTCTGGGCCAATCACCAGGTGACAGTGAGTTCTAGTTCCTCCTTAGAGATGAAAGGTGGTTGGGGGTCTTTGGGCCAATCACCAGGTGACAGTGAGTTCTAGTACCGCCTTGGAGATAAAAGGTGGCTGGGTGTCTGGGCCAATCACCAGGTGACAGTGAGTTCTAGTACCGCCTTGGAGATAAAAGGTGGCTGGGTGTCTGGGCCAATCACCAGGTGACAGTGAGTTCTAGTTCCTCCTTAGAGATGAAAGGTGGTTGGGGGTCTTTGGGCCAATCACCAGGTGACAGTGAGTTTTAGTTCCGCCTTAGAGATAAAAGGTGGCTGGGGGTCTTTGGGCCAATCACCAGGAGACAGTGAATTCTAGTCCTGCCTTAAGCATGAATATAGCTGGGTGACTGGGCCAATCACCTAGGAAACGGTGACTTCTAGTTCTGCCATAGAGATGAAAGGCAGCTGGGTGACTTTGGGCCAATCACCAGGAGACAGTGAATTCTAGTCCTGCCTTAAGCATGGAATATAGCTGGGTGACTGGGCCAATCACCTAGGAAACGGTGACTTCTAGTTCTGCCATAGAGATGAAAGGCAGCTGGGTGACATTGGGCCAATCACCAGGTGACAGTGAGTTCTAGTTCTGCTTTAGACATGAAAGGCAGCTGGGTGACTTTGGGACAATCACCAGGTGACAGTGAGTTTCTAGTCCCGCTTTAGGCATGAAAGCCGGCTTGGTGACTGGGCCGATCACCAGGTGGCAGTGAGTTCTAAATCCATTTTATAGAGGAAAGGTGGTTGAGTGACTTTGGGCCAATCACTAGGAGATGGTGAGTTCTAGTTTCACCTTAAAGTTGAAAGGAGGCTGGGTGACTTTAAGCCAATCACCAGGAGACAGTGAGTTCTAGTTCCGCCTTGGAGATAAAAGGTGGCTGGATGTCTTTCGGCCAATCACCAGGAGACAGTGAATTCTAGTCCTCCCTTAAATATGGAATAGCTGGATGACTGGGCCAATCACCTAGGAAACGGTGACTTCTAGTTCTGCCATAGAGATGAAAGGTGGCTAGATGACTTTCAGCCAATCACCAGGAGACGGTGAGTTCTAGCTCCGCATTAGACATGAAAACTGGCTGGGTGACTGAGCCAAAGAAAGAAAGAAAGAAAGAAAGAAAGAAAGAAAGAAAGAAAGAAATCAACCGGTCACCCGAGAAAAACATCCAAGTGACCAGCTATGAAATATTGGCAAAAGCTTTTTTTTTTCTTCCCCCTGTATTATAGGAAAATCTTGACGCATCAGCTTATTTTATGGGCCACACACTGGATGAGCCCTGTTGCAAAGGGACAACAGGCTGACCTCGAGATGAGTCACTGCTGATCTTATGGGGATCTTATTTATTTATCGTCAGGGATCCAAAGTCGTTCCGCAGTAGCTTTCAAATAAAGAAAGGCAAACCAGAAAATCAAAACAGTAGCCACCCACGTTTAGGAGATGTCTGAGAAAGTCCAAAAGGCACCCTTCTCATGCAATCTGGGCCCGCTGCTGTGGGACAGAATTTCACTTTATTGATGTTATTTTTTAAAAATCTCGTCTTTGTTATTTTATAAGTAATTGAAGGCAGCGAACGTAGATAATACTCCTTCCTCCTATTTTTCCCCACAACAAGCCTGCGAGGTGGGTTGGGCTGAGAGAATCAATGGTCCGAAGTCACCCATCTGGCTTTCCTACCTAAGGTTAGAACTAGAACTCACAGTCTCCTGGGGACTGGCCCAAAATCATCTAGTTGGGTTTCATATCTAAAGTGGTACTAGAACTCGCCATCTCCTGGTAATTGGCCCAAAATCACCCAGCCTTCATTTGTGTCTAAGGCAGGACTAGAACTCACAGTCTCCTGGTGATTGGCCCAAAGTCACCCAGTCAACATTCATATCTAAAGTGGTACTAGAACTCGCCATCTCCTGGTGATTGGCACAAAGTCACCCAGCCGGCTTTCATGCCTAAACTGAAACTAGAACTCACTGTCTCCTGGTGATTGGCCCAAAGTCACCCAGCCTTCATTCATGTCTAAGGCAGGACTAGAACTCACAGTCTCCTGGTTTCTCTTAACCGCTTAACTAGATCACTAAACGTTTGCTGTTTTGACTTGTTTTGAAGCTTATTTCTCCTCTGCTAATGAAAACAAGCATTAGATCCAACAGTTAGATGTCCAATTTCTCTTTTTATTGTGTTGAAATTCATTTGCTCCGCAAGGGGCTGCAGGAGACAAGAGAAAAGGGGGGTCGGGGGTGAAGATCCCTTTTGCTGGCTGATCACTTTGGCATCATATCAAAAGACGGTCTATTCTTAGAGACGATGGTCTTGTTTGGGACGCACATAATTTTAGATTATTTTTTTTCTTCTTCCTCGTGGTGCAATTCAGGACTTTAAAGGCAACTTGTCAGATGTCATAGATGTGGCTTTCCTCCAGTCCGCCTGGGAGACATATTTTTCCACTCAAACAGCTTTTTGGGAAAGTAGCAAATTAAACCACGATGGAGATGGATGAAAGAAGCCTTAGAAATCTCCATTTCCATCCATTAATTTAACACTGTGCTTTGTTTAACCAAAGCCCTGCCAATTGCATCATTTAAATATAATGCAGGGTATTTATGCGCCCGATGCAAATGAATTATTTGTGTGCCTTCGGCTATTTGGTAAGACGCACACCGTAGCCTGAACGGTCTCGGCTGGAGTCCTCAACTTATGACCGCAGTTGGAATAGTCATAAAGCGAATCATCATATGACTGGGCCCAATTTTATGGCCATTCTAACACCCGTGTTTAATCACTACAGTCGCTGAGCGAATCACGTAACCATTAAGCGAATCCAACTTCCCCAACTGACTTTTTTTTTTTTTGTCAGCATCTGGCTGGGAAAATTTAAGAGTAGGATAACATAATTTTTTCTGGTCATTATTGCTGCAGGATTATTCTTGCATATAGAAATAGCAATCGGATAATTGCAGGACACAGCCGGCAGCAGGGATGAAATGCTACCGGTTCGCTCCAAACCGGTATTTCCGATGATCAGCTGTGCTGCACGGTTTATATTTGCTAGAAAGCAGGAAATCTTGCTTTCTAGCGAAGCTAAATCGCATGGCATAGCTGTTCCCCCCCCCTCCTCGCTGTTCTACTTACCTAGTGAAGTCTTCTTTTTCAGCGCGAAGTGCATGTTTGGTGTGCAGTATGATTGCACGCAGAGCGTGCTTTTGGCGCACGCTATGCAGGGGTGAAATGCTACCAGTTCGAACCGGATCGCCTGATCCGGTAGCGATGGCGGCGGGTGGTTCGGAGAACCGGTAGCAAAAACCCCTGCGCCCTCTCCCCCCCATGCCCAGCTGAGCCGCACAATCATCAGAGGCTTTTTTTTTTACTTTTAAAAGCATTTTTTCTACAACCTCTTCCGATGAAAAAATACTTTTAAAAGGTAAAAAAAAAGCCTCTGATGATCGCATGGCTCAGCTGGGATCGTCAGAGGCTTTTCAAAGCATTTTTTCCTGCAACCTCTTGGCCGAAGAGGTGGTAAAAAAAATGCTTTGAAAAGTCTCTGACGATCCCAGCTGAGTTGCCTGATAGTCAGAGAGGCTTTTCAAAGCATTAGAAAAAATGCTTTGAAAAGTTTAAAAAAAAAAAAAAAGTTGGCCACGCCCACCCAGTCACATTAACCCCCCCACACCAAGCCATGCCCACAGAACCGGTAGTAACGAATTTTACATTTCACCACTGGCGCTATGCATGCGCGAGCAGCAAACTGGTGGCGATCCACGGAGGATTTCACCACTGGCCAGCCGTTATAAATGTGGCCCAGTTGCCAAGCCCCCCCAAATTGCAATCCCGTGACCGCACAGCTGATCTGCTTCTCGTCAGGTCATAAATCATTTTGTTCCCAAAGGCCGTCATTCCTTTGAACCGTCCTTAAATGAACGGTTGTAAGTCGAGGTCCATCTGCAATTGTCTCGCAGCTGGAGCAACTTTGGGATTTTGTACGAAATGCCATATCTACACACCTGAATTTTTGACCATGCGACCGCGGGAATGCTAGGACAATTATTAACGTGAGGATTGGTCGTAAATCAGGTTTTTTTCCGTTGCCGTTGTCACTTTGAACGGTCACTCAACGAATGGCTGTTAAGTCAGGGACTGGCTAAGACACTGAGCTTGTCGATCAGAAAAGCCGGCAGTTCGTCGGTTCGAATCCCTAGTACAGGTCTCCTGCGTGAGCAGGGGGTTGGACTAGATGACCTCCAAGGTCCCCTTCGAACTCTGTTGCTGTTAAAGTATCTTCTAACCCTCCCTCCGTCCAGCTTATCTATCTCCCAGGGTTATTGATGGCAGACCAAATAAGAGGAAGCAGCCGAGATCCTGAACTAACAAAGCAAGATATGATTCTAATAAATTAATATCACGTGCAGACGTGATACGGGAATAATGAACAGAGGAGAAGAGCCAAAGGCCAGTGGCACTCTGGCTTCATTAAAACGTTGAACTGGTTCGGCTTTGATGTGAAGCAGAACTAGAACCTTCCTCCAGAAAGATTAAAATCTCCACTCTGGCTGAATGGGGAAAATTACAGACTTCCTACTCCGTGGGAGCCGTTTCTCGTAAATGTTTAAAAAATACCAGTTGCTTAGCAAACACCACAACGTCCAATTCATTTGTTCTCCATTCGGGAACGAGGGTAAAGGGAGTGCTAGAATTGTAAATAGGATTAAGCTCCTTCCATTCTTAACCAGCTTGAAGCCTTGGTTTCGAATGACCATTTAATCCTGGCTAAAACAATTCTGCAGGTAGTCCTTGATTTTGGGGCGCCCACCCTCTGGAATCAACTCCCCTTGGAGCTCCGACTAGCGCCCGACCTTCGCACCTTCCGCCGGGAATTAAAAACTTGGCTTTTCAAATCCCTTGACCTGGTCTGATGATAGGGTTTTAAGGGTTTTAATGGGTTAATTTTAAATATTTTAGATTTTAGTCTTTATTTTTATTGTGGCTTGTGTTTTATTGTTGTGAGCCGCCCTGAGTCCATTTGAGATAGGGCGGCATATAAGCCGAATAAAATAAATAAATAAAATAAATAAATAAATTTTGTTATACGTCAGGCTGGCTAAGAGAATTCTGGGAATTACAGTCCACACATCTTCAAATTCCCAAGTTTGAAAAAAAAAAACCCTATTGTTGTAGACCAAGGCAGCTTCAATTTTATATTCAGGAGAATAGATTAACCCTCCATCCCTATCTGGGGAAGGCGAACTTGTCAATAATATTTGATTTTCTTCTGCTCGGTTGGGTCTGACTCTTGGAAACTGCCTATAGGAGTCTCTGCAGTTTTCTGAAGTGGTTTGCCATTGCCTCCTTCCTAGGGCTGACAGAGAGTGGCTGGCGCAAGGCCACCCAGCCAGCTTTCCTGCCTAAGGCAGTACTGGAATTCACAATCTCCTGGTGATTGGCCCCAAGTCACCCAATCGGCTTTCATGCCTAAGGCAGAACTAGAACTCAGAGTCTCCCAGTTTCTAGCCTGATACCATAGCCAAAAGTGGCTATATTTACTATATATTTAACTGATAGGAGCCTGAGTGGCGTAGGAGGCTAATGCCTCCTACTAAGGCAGCATTTAACATCCAGCTGCCTACAATTACTGCGAGTTCAATTCTCACCAGGCTCAAGGTCGACTCAGCCTTCCATCCTTTCTAAGGTGGGTAAAATGAGGACCCGGTTTGTGGGGGCAATAAGCTGACTTTGTATAAAATATACAAAAGTATGAAGGCTATTGCTTAACGCATTGTAAGCCGCCCTGAGTCTCCGGAGAAGGGCGGCATATAAATATAAATAATAATAAATAATAAATAAAATAAAAAATATTTAACTGATGATTAAGCACACTACTTCCAAGAACAATTAAACGCAAGCTTTTTCTTCTTCTTTTTTTTCCCATTTTTATCTCTTAACTCTAGGTATGGTCCTTGCGGGAAGAGCTTATTATGACGGTATTGCAAAAATAGGCGATATTGCTGTTGCGTCACCCGTATCTAAAGAGTTGGGTAAGTATACCAAATAAATCATATACACCGCAGGATTCTTGACACTGAGCTATTCTTGGCGTTTTAAAGCTTTGCTAAATTGGCAACCTCTAGTGTCCCAGCTTCTACCAACCTAGCAGTTCAAAAGCAGGTAAAAAATGCAAGTAGAAAAATAGGGGCCACCTTTCGTGGGAAGGTAACAGCGTTCCGTGCGCCTTTGGCGTTGAGTCATGCCAACCACATGACCACGGAGACGTCTTCGGACAGCGCTGGTTCTTTGGCTTTGAAACGGAGATGAGCACCGCCCCCTAGAGTCAGGAACAACTAGCACATATGTGCAAGGGGAACCTTTACCTTTACCTTTAGTCTACCAAAGGGAAGCACTAGGGGTGACATGATAGCAGTCTACCAATATCTAAGAAGCTGCCCCAGAGAAGATGGGGGTCAGCCTATTCTCCAAAGCACCTGAAGGCAGGACAAGAAGGAATGATGGAAACTCATCAAGGAGAGAAGCAACCTGAACTAAGGAGAAATTTCCTAACAGAACAATTAATTAGTGGAACGACTGACCTCCAGAAGTTGTGAATGCTCCAACACTGGAGATTTACAAGAAGAGACTGGACAGCTCCATGCCCAAGGTAGAATTAGAACTCACAGTCTCTCAATTTCTCATCTGGCGCCTAAGAATATTAAATCAAACTGGCTCTCCTCTTTTATTCTCCTTCATAGAAGATGATAACATCTTCTAGCAGAATTTTATCCAACTCATCACGATGCATGAATCCTCTGGCATCAGCCCCCACCCCACCCCGACTTAATCCCAAGGTAGAGAACACAACACATGCCTTCAGGAGATTAATATATTCTCATTCCTTTTTTAATGTGCAGATTACCTTCCATTGTATACCTACAAAGGAAGTCATTTCTCATACGGATCTAATTTTTTGTAGAAGTCAGGCCATATCTATGGAAATTTCTGAATGAGAGTGAATCCCAGGGCCGGATCAGATATTTTGTCTTTATATAGTCTGGGCAAAATGCTTCCTTCCTTCTTCTTCTTTTTTTTTTAATTTGATTTATATGCCGCCCTTCTCCGGAGACTCAGGACAGCTTACAATGCGTTAAGCAATAGCCTTCATCCTTTTGTATATTTATACAAAGTCAGCTTATTGCCCCCACAAACTGGGTCCTCAATTTACCTACCTTAGAAAGGATGGCAGGCTGAGTCGACTTTGAGCCTGGCGAGATTCGAACTTACTTTAATTGCAGACAGCTGGTGTTAATCACAATGCTATCAGTCTGCTGAGCCACCAGGCCCTTCAATAAATAGGCAGGATAAAAAGCTGAAACAGAGAATTTTATCTCTTAGCCCCATTATCTACGGAGATTCTGAGTCATCCATGTCCTGGTTGTCCCAAAGGTGCTTTTCCATAAAAACACCTGGACTTTTGGGGGGTTTTTTTCCTTTGAAAAAAAAACTGAAGAAGAAGAAAATAACCGAAGAAATTTCTTGGATGAGAACTGAAGCATTTTCTTTCTTTCTTTTTTTTATTAGTTTATAATACCTAATAAATAAAAAATAGAGAAGAAAAGAGTAGGAAAAGGGAAGAGGAGAATGTAGGGCAAAGGGAAAGAAAGAAAGAAAAGACACTGATTTCCAACTCCCTTTGGTGCAGTAGAATAAGAGCATCAAACCTCAACTTTTTACTTTGACATAGTAGTATAAACTAGCCATTTACCTCCTCGATGCTCCGCCACTCCACTGTATGGGTTTTCTTTCACCGTCATTAGATCGACTGGGTGCCAATCAAATCTTCCTCCACAGCTTTGTCCCGCCTACTCCAACTGCGCATGTCCAGTCTTTTCACTCAGTCGCTGGTGATCAGACTGCAGTGCCTATTTCTCTATTGTTTTAAGCGACTTATTTCGATCGAAAATTGAAGAGGGCTTTTAATTCAAACTGTTTTTCGCTGCGCGGATAGGCGTTCCCGGCTGGGGCGCCTTCCGCTGCTTTTAATAGCAATAAATTTAAGACCTTGGGGAAGTTCGGACTTTCCTTCAGCTGATTGTTTTTGTTTAATCAATGCAGTCAATTTAGTCCTCCCTGCTAACTCCACCAACTTTGGCAGCCATTCGTCCGTTGTGGGAATCAAGGTGTCCTTCCATTTTTGTGCATAAAGTCATCTTAACCTCCGTCAACATATATAATAACATCAAAGTTCCAAATTCGAAACGTTTTCAAAGGAAAAAACAACAAGAAGAAAGTCCAGTTGCCTTTTGGAAAAAGCATTTTTTGGGGACGTCCCAACCCCTTGTCGTTGCCACCCCAAGAGAGTCTATGTTCTTTTTTATTTTTATACTAGCTGATAAACCAGCGTTGCCCGGGTATTTATTTATCCCAGTCCTGTATTAGACAGGAAGAGCAACTTCACCCTGAGCCCTGATTTCGGTGAGAATTAAATAAGTTAGTTAAAAATGTTTCCCCTGTGCCCCCAGAAGCGTCAAGTAAAATGATACCACTTTGTTGTTTTGCTAGCTGATCCATGATCATTTGGTGTGCTTTTTTTCTGATCTTGATTCAGAAGTGGCTTCTTGTAGTTCTTTTCTCGTATGTAATCTGCGTGAAGTACGTCGTGTCGGTCTCTTAGTGGTGCAGGCAGGCCGAATTGCAGTAATGTTTTATTGATCATCAAAGCCTTGTTGAAAATGTCCAGACCAAAACTAATTTCTAATGTTGGATTTCCACCTCCTTACCAGCGGGAGCCCCCTTGTGGAGTACTGTGAAGCCATTACCATGGCAACTCCACTGTGCTGTACAGTAGAAGCCATTTTAAGGCAGTCCAGTAGAAGCTATTTTAAGGCACAACAGGCTGTATCTTAACAGAACACACACACCCCGAGGGGCGTTAGGGGTGTCTTACCCCCCACAGTATTTCTTTCCAGAGTGTAAGTCATCTGTGTACCAAGTTTGGTTGAAATTGCTCGAGGTGTTCCAGAGTTATGCTGGAACATACACACACACATCCATTTTTATATATAGATAGATAGATAGATTGAGCATATTATTCTGCTGATGTCCCCATGCTCTGGAGCGGAGAGAATTCATTCGTTCCTGTGGGATTGTTTCAAGCAATTCTTTTTCCTTCGGCCAAGATCATGACAGCTCCCTGTTCTTGAGCAAAAAGTTTTTATTGAAGAAAATAAATCATCACCCAGAAGCCAAACCGGTGAATAATGCCATGTGATAAGTAGCATTGGCTTTCGTCCCCTGCTGTACTGAAATGGTACAAATTATTGGAAGACTGTCACCGCGATGGTTTCGTAACAGAGACTTAAAATAGCCCCCTAAAAGTTCCGGTAGGACTTTTTTATATATATATATATTCATTGAAAAGACGGCCTTTGGATTTCCTCCAAGTTAATTTCGGAGAAAGTCCTTGGCTGTAAAAAAAATAAA
Organism: Pantherophis guttatus; assembly: GCF_029531705.1. The sequence continues at coordinate 1,013,723 of NW_026844042.1, forward strand.
ATACAAAAGGTCAGAGATCTTTTGAACAAAGCACGGTTATATTTTAAGTCATTTGCAAATGAACCCTTCAAACAACTTTCAAAACTCAAAGCAAGTCGTCCTTAAATCAGGGAGGCTGGTTTCTACGTTTTTTTAAAAAAAAACAAACAGAAGATTAACCATGGTTAAATTCAGGTTGCGTCTAGGTGTTTTCCCAAGGAATCTTGAAGATCTCTGCCTTAAATCTGCAGGGTTAATCTTTGATTAACTGGGTGGCTAAATATAGGTAGCATAAAAGAGTTTTTGTTCCCTCGTAAAATAAAAGAGTTTTCGTTCCCTCCGGTGGCTTATATTTCTCGTTGAACCAGTTCAAAGATTTAAACTTTTTAATGAAGAATATAAATTTGGGGGGGGAGAGAGAAAGATATAGATATAGATATACCACAGATATAGAGAGACAGAAACAGAGAAAGACAAAGATTATATATACAAAGACAGACAGACAGACAGACAGAGTGTATACACACGCAAACACACACAAACGAGAGAGAGAGAGAGAGAGAGAGAGAATGATATACAGTAGTGCCCAAAATTGTGGAAACCTTTTGAGAAAAGTGTATTTTCTAAAACTAGCTAATAACACCACTTTTTTGGGGAGTAGTACCATAAATTTATATATCAATGGAAAGATAATTTAATCAAGAATGTAATGCAATAACTTTCATGAAGGATTTGCTATTAGAATAGCAGTAACAGTATAAAGAAGAAAAGGGAAACACGTAGAAAAAACGAGATATACAAAAATGATCACCATAGAAAAAACGGGATATGCAAAAATGATCCCCATGTCGGTTAATACTTAGTTGGGTAACCTTTCACACGAATGATGGCCTTACAACATCTTCCCATGGAGTGAACCAAGTCTTTGAGTTCTGCAGCTGTTATAATGAGAAACCAAGATTGAAAGATGGCTTCTGTTAACTGGGTTTTATTGCTGGGTCACTTCTGACTAGCAAGTTTCTTTAGTCGGCTCCATAGATTTTCAATTGGGTGAAGGTCTGGGCTATTCCCAGGCCATTCCAGCAGTGGAATAGGATTCTCTTGAAATTCCAAAGAAAATTATAGAGTGACTTCACACACTGTATTATTATCATCCCTAAAGCCTGTGAAATTCTTCCTTCCAATTGTGGGCAAATTATTAATAGATTAATCTAACCCGTGTAACTTTCATTACAATTATTTTTGACAATAACAGCATAAAATGCTTCTTTTTATAGAAAAATAATTCTATTTTTTTTTAATTTTTTTTTTTTGAAAGAGAAGAACTCAGATTTCCACTGACTTGCATTAATTGTATAAAACAAGAGTTTAAAAAACACATTTTGGTCCACATAGCACGACAACCTAGATGTCCAAAAAGTTAAAATCCTACAAGGAACTTGCATTCTAAATATAAAAGTAAACAATTGTGTAACTTTATAGTAAGGTAAATAATAGCCTTCGCTTTCTCACAGTTCTCTGAGGACGTGTTACCAGGAAGTTTTTATCTTACTTCATACCTAGGCAGAAAAATAGCTCAGGTTTGTTTGTTTTTTTTTTAAAATATTGATTTAGAAAAAGCATTAATGTAAATATATTTTAAGGAACTCGCAATTCTTGCTGGATTTATACAGCCACAAAAGCAGCAACACATCATCTATCTATTCATTCTCTCTCTCCCTCTCTCTCTCTCTCTTTCTCTCCATATATATAATCTCTCTCTCTCTCTTTCTCTCTCTCTCTCTCTCTCTCTCTCAAATCTCTGCCTCTCTGTCTCTTTGCCTCTATAAAGTAGTGGTCAAAATTGTGGAAACCTTTTGGGAAAAGTGTATTTTTGAGGTTTGATGGCTAATAACACCACTTTTCCACAAAATTATTCTTTGTTCCAAATGGTTAAAAGTAACTTCTGAATACTCTAGTGGACAATTTAAAAAAAAAAAAAATGAAAGAGGCCTAATTGATTTTGCCTTTTAAAATTATGCAAATATTTGCTCTGTATTTCACAGAAGGCAAAGCCACCTGATATGTTTACCTGGCTTTTTTTCCTGCTCGTGAGGCGGGTGATTTAAATAGAAAAAACGCCGTTATGTCCACCTCCAAAAAAAAAGGACAAGGATCCCACGTAGTCAAACCCTAATTGTGCCACTGAATCAGTTTTATCCCTGACGTCTTTGCCCTGCCAAGGATTCGGCCCGTGGATTTGGCTCTCTCCCTTGTTCCGTTTCCGAGTCTGTTCTTGAAATTGCGATTAGTTTTCTTTTTTTTTTAATGGCCATCTGAGCGTAAAGGACAAATTTTATTTTGGTTCTATATGTTGGATAGGCATGAAGTGGAGCCAGCATTGCGGACCGAACAATTGAAAAGGTCTGACGTGAATTTTACTCTGCGTTGGTCGTTCATTCCTGGTCAGAGAAGAATTGTAGAATCTTTCTCCATTAACCCTCGGTGTTCCCTCTTGAAGTAGGGTTTCCTATGTTGCAACTCAGGATAGAACAATACGTGCAAGGGAGCTAAGAGGAGACCTTCACTCAGAAATGTCCTGGAGGAATTTCTGCAGGAGACCCTTTCCCGTATATAGCAATAACACTTAGACTTATATACCGCTTCACGGTACTTTACAGCCCTCTCTAAGCTGTTTACAGAGTCAGCCTATGGCCCCCAAAAATCTGGGTCCTCATTTTACCCACCTCAGAAGGACGGAAGGGTGAGTCAACTTTGAGCCGGTCAGGATCGAGCTGCTGCCAGTTGGCAGAGTTAGCCTGCAATACTGCATTCTAATCATGATTCTTGATGAATGTACTTTATTTTTTTCTTTATGTACACTAAAAGCATAAGCACCAAAGACAAATTCCTTGTGTGTCCAATCACACTTGGCCAATAAAGAATTCTATTCTATTCTATTCTATTCTGTTCTGTTCTATTCTGTTCTATTCTATTCTATTCTATTCTATTCTATTCTATTCTATTCTATTCTATTCTATTCTATTCTATTCTATTCTATTCTATTCTATTCTATTCTATTCTATTCTATTCTATTCCATTCCATTCTATTCCATTCCATTCCATTCCATTCCATTCCATTCCATTCCACTCTACTCTACTCTACTCTACTCTACTCTACTCTATTCTAAATCAACTATTGTAAGATCAAGGACTACCTGTATTGTACCAGTCATCACATCTTCTTGAGACACAAAATGTTTTAAGGCTGTTGAACTTCCGTGCCTTCTCCTGACAGATGCCTAGACAGAGAAGCAACATGATGGGACAAAACCCCCCAAGAGATATGAGTCCATCCTCCATTCCCCACCTCCTCCTCCAGCCTGGAGGAATTAGTCTGTGTATTCTGACACCCTGGAGATTGAGGGCTTATCTTCCATTGGCTTCCCCTGAGATTCACCAGCCAGGAATTCCAAAGATTTTAACCACATCCTGTTTCTAATCATGATCAGCTCATCAAAGGTCACTTTTCTTCCTCTTGAGAATCTCCACACTCAACCGAGGAGGAAATAAGGAAGGACTGCCAGAGAGAATCATGGTCCAAAGGTTTCAATGATCGTGGTCGATGACTCTGGCCCCGTAACGTGGTTCAGAACAGCCCGGTCAAATTTTTCAGTTCAAAGAAATTATACAAAATGGTGTTTGGGATAGGAATACGGGAACGGCCCCGGTGAATATTTTGGTCTTCTGGTTTGTTTTTCAAACCGCCACGCCCCACAACAAGCAATGGCGATGGGTTAGATAAGCTTGCTCAAGGGCACCCACTCACCACCTTAGAATGCATCGGCAGCGTTGTGCGAAATGACACACCCTCTGGCAAGAAGAAGGGGAAAAGAAACCTTCAGCACCTGCAGACGGTGATTTGGCTTGTTATCAACTCAGTGGGTGTCTTTTTTTGCCCTGTAGGTGTTTCATTGTGTTGAAGGTGTGTTGAGTCAGCCTTTGTTTTAGGAAGATGGTCATTGTTGTTTGGGGAATGACTATCAATTATCATTTATCTATTATCTATATTTATCATCTATATCATCCATCATTTTTCTATCTATCTATCTATCTATCTATCTATCTATCATATATCTCTATCATTTTTCATCTATATCTATCATTTATCCATCCATCCATCTATCTAATCTATCTAATCTATATCTACTTATCTATAAAAGATAAGTAGAAAGACACAGATAAATAGATTGATAGTTGACAAATGATAATTTGTCAACTATCAATCTATTCATCTGTGTCTTTCTACTTATCTTTTATATTTATATATCATCTATCAATTATCTATCAGTTACCTATCATCTATCAATTATCAATTATCTGTCTATCATCTATCAATTATCTATCATCTATCAATTGTCTATCACTTATCTGTCTATCATCTATCAATTATCTATCTATCAATTATCTATTAACTATCAATTAACTATCAATCATCTATCAATTATCTATCTATCATCTATCAATTATCTATAGATCTATTTTCTATCTATCTATCTATCTATCACATTTCTGCTGTCCTTTCCTTCCCAAAGCTTTCTCTTTCTATAACTGGGATCCCACGTTCTTCAATGAGTCTTTTTAATCTCCATATATTTGCAGATATTCTTTCTCTAATACTGGAAGTTTGTCAACTGCAGAGAGCTTTAAGTTCCCAATATATAAATATTCTGTAAGGAATGTACAAATAAATCAAGCGGGGGGGGGGGGGAAAAAGAAAAAAAAAGGGAGAAAAAAAAAAAGAGAGAGGGGGGGGGGGGGAGAAAGAGAAAGAAAGGGAGAGACAGAGAAAGAGAGAGAGAGAGGGAGGGAGAGAGAAAGAAAGAAAGGGAGAGAAAGAAAAGAAGGAGGGAGAGAGAGAAAGAAAAGGGAGAGAGAGAGAAAGAAAGGGAGAGAGAACTTAGGTAGGAAGATTGTTCCAATACAAAATAGATTATTATTTTTCTACTGAGTGTAGAATATTAAAGCAAAGGGTTTTTTTATAGGAATTTTATAGGCATATTAAAGCAAAGTTAAGATAACAAGCCAACTCTTGAGTCTGATCAATCAAGGGGCTCAATCCATTCCTGGTGTTTATAGGTATTGCCAGTAAGTCAGTAAATCGCTTTTTGACTGAGTTTGTTTTTTCAAGGGCAATGGGCTTTAAATCACGGCGCTTAAGAGCTTACGTCTTGGATGCACGTAGGAGAAGACAGATCTCACCTACTCAGCAGTTTCTCAAGGCAGGGCCAGCTCATCCGAGGCAGCCTTGAGCAACATCCGAATCTCTTGGCTTGCAGCACAGGGGAAAAAAAGGATAAAGGCTTGAATCACAGCGGGGGGAAAAAGAATTCCCCACACTCAAACTCCTCATTTGACGCGAATTAATTTGTTAGTCAAAAATCAAACGTTCTCTTTATTTCAGTGCTAATACTCAAGTTCCATTTCACACGTTTAGCACGATTGATTTAATCCTGCTTTGCATCTTATATTAAAAGTCTAGAACAGTGTTTCTCAATCTTGGTAGCTTGAAGATGGGTGGACTTCAACTCCCAGAATCCCCCAGCCAGCAGTCCGTTTAGTGACCATTGCAGCATTCCCACGATCACGTGATCAAAATTCAGAAGCTTGGCAACTGGCATGTACTTATGACGGTTGCAGTGACCCAGGATCACGTGATTCCCTTTTGCGACCTTCTGAAGATCGCAAACGGGGAAGCCGAATTCACGCTTAGAGAGGGCTGTAAAGGCACTGTAAAGCGGTATATAAGTCTAAGTGCTACTGCTTGGGAAGGAGGGAAGGAAGGAAAGAAAATGAGTGAGTGAATGAGGGAGGGAGGGAGGGAGGAAGGAAGGAAGCCAGCCAGCCAGCCAGCCATAGTGGTGCAGTTGTTACAATGCAGTGTTGCAGGTTAACTCTGCCCACTGCCAGGAGTTCGATCTTGGTCAGCTCCAGGTTGACTCAGCCTTCCATCCTTCTGAGGTGGGTAAAATGAGGACCCAGATTGTTGGGTGCAAAAGGCTGTCTCTGTAAACCGCTTAGAGAGGGCTGTAAAGCGATATATAAGTCTAAGTGCTATTGCTTGGGAAGGAGGGAAGGAAGGAAAGAAAATGAGTGAGTGAATGGGGAAGGAAGGAAGGAAGGAAGGAAGGAAGGAAGGAAGGAAGGAAGGAAGGAAGGAGGAAGGAAGGAAGGAAGGAAGGAAGGAAGGAAGCCGGCCATAGTGGTGCAGTTGTTACAATGCAGTGTTGCAGGTTAACTCTGCCCACTGCCAGGAGTTCGATCCTGATCGGCTCCAGGTTGACTCACCCTTCCATCCTTCTGAGGTGGGTAAAATAAGGACCCAGATTGTTGGGTGCAAGAGGCTGACTCTGTAAACCTCTTAGAGAGGGCTGTTAAGGCACTGTAAAATGGTATATAAGTCTAAGAGCTACTGCTGATTAGCTGTGGTGGCGCAGTGGTTAGAATGCAGTATTGCAGGCTGGCTCTGCCCACTGCCAGGAGTTCGATTCTGACTGGCTCAAGGTTGACTCAGCCTTCCATCCTTCCAAGGACCCAGATTGTCGGGGGCGAAATGCTGACTCTGTAAACCGCTTAGAGAGGGTTGCAAAGCATTGTGAAGCAGTATATAAGTCTAAGTGTAATTGCTATTGTATGTTACCAAGAAGCAAAAAAGTATATAGCAAGGGTTTTTCCAACCAGATAAATTCATTGTTCATTGTTCATTTCCTGAACGTATACAATATCCGCGTTCAAGCGGCACAGACAGCAAGTTTAAAAAAAAAACTCCTAGAACATTAAGTCCCCGATTCTGACATGTTAATCTTCGCAAACAGGGAACCACTGGGCCCGTTGCGTTGCTGTTAGCAGCCCATTCTGCAACGCACTTACTGTGTGACCGTAATCGGAGCGTTAAAATAAGCTCTTGAAACCCACACACTTTCCACAAACTTTACTCTCCATGGAACTGGGGCTTCGGGTTAAGCTTCTCCATGGCAAAGGAGGGTTTCCTCATTGCTTCATTCTGTCTACAGATAGGTATGCCGAAGCTGAAAGAGGCGATGACCTCACCGCTAAGCCTTCCCGTAGTTAACCGATGTGTAAGTCCCATTTAAATAGGTGGGACCTATCCATGCATAACCGTAAGCCGGGCCACGCCTGCGTAGCTTTCCTGTTTCCATTTGCAAGTTGAGGGGTAGAGCTAGTCCTGTTTTAAGAGATCGAAGAGCTAAGGCAGAGACTACATACAAGATAGTCCTTGAGTTACGACAGTTCGTTTAGCACTTCTCTTGTAAATAAGACCTACCAGATTGCTCATTAAAAAAAAAGACCATCGCTTTTGAAAATATTGTTGAGTCTGTCACCTGCGCCTCTATAACTGTCTGGTTTGGTTCTGCAACCCAACAAGACAGACACAAACTTCAGAGGATAATTAGAACTGCAAAAAAAACAAGGGCTACCAACCTGCCTTCCATTGAGGACCTGTATACTGCACAAGTCAAAAAGAGGAGGACGACGACTATGGAGTCTGAACTTGGTGGTTTTCTTGAAGACATTATTTATTTATTTATTTATTTATTTATTTATTTATTTAATTTTATTGAATTTCTATACCGCCCTACTCCCGAAGGACTCAGGGCGGTGAACAGCCATAAAATAAAACACATATATATACAAAATTTAAAATCGAATAAAATGAATTAAATAAATTTGGCTGAATTGATACCCATAATTTAAAATACCCATATTTTAAAATACATTAAAATTTAAAATTTGCACTTAAAAGGGAGAAGATTTAGGCGAGGCCAGCTTGATGAAATAAAAGAGTCTTCAGCTCGCGGCGGAAGGTGCGCAGATCCGGAATCCTCCGTATCTCTGGGGGGAGCTCGTTCCAGATCGTCGGTGCCCCCACAGAGGAGGCTCTCCCCCTAGGGGCCGACAGCCGACATTGTTTGGCCGACGGCACCTGGAGGAGCCCCTCTCTGTGGGAGCGTACTGGTCGGTGGGAGGCTATTGATGGTAGTAGGCGGTCCCATAAGTAACCAGGTTCTAAGCCATGGAGCGCTTTAAAGGTGGTAACCAGAACCTTGAACCTTGAACCTTATCTAGGAGGGTAATGCAAGAAACAACCAAGCTTTTGAGAGCACCAAATGATTGTGTTGACTTTAGTCTCTGTATTTTTGTAGGCTCTAGTCTAGTGTCATCTGAAATGCTAACATACTGAAACTCTAGCATACCGTCACTTGAAATACTACCAAAGGGCAGGAAGATTTATCGAGAAGAAAATGCCTTTATAATTAGCAACATCAGATGATGGCCTCCTTCGCTCTGGATGGTCTACCCTGGGTGGCCACCACTAACTAAGGGGTTAGGCAGCTCCAGACCTTTCCCACGACTGTCGGGGATCGAAGCCAGGGTCTTCAGTGTGCCAAGAACGTGCTTTCTCTCTGAGTTGGCATCAGAGGGTGTCAGATCAGGACAAGTTTAATGGTGCTACAGCTAAGGGTAGCTTAACTTCTGTCCTGATTCATGGGTTGAGTTGAAGGCAGCCTCATGGAGAGAAAAACGTTGCCCAGCACAATTTTGTGTCCGAAATTGGAAGAGGCATGAAAATGTCAGTTGGATATTTGATCCACGACGAATCATTGTTAATTATTCTGATGATTTGAAATACCGGTAGATGAGATGCCATGGTAAATTTTCTACGCCTTGACTACACTAACAGTTTGCTGACAGAGGGTTTTGAAACTACAATCTTGCCTTTTTCTATTATGGTTGTTCTCCTTGTTAACTGTTTTGTCATTAGTATAATATATAAATGACAGGTTAATAATTTCCAAATAGATGTAACAGTTTGGGGGGACCTGTTTTACAAGGGGTGAGAATGTAATATTATTGTAATATTTTAGTCAGTATTCAACTAGGGAGGACAATATGTGTATATATAGAATAAAATAGAATAACAGAGTTGGAAGGGACCTTGGAGGTCTTCTAGTCCAACCCCCTGCCCAGGCAGGAAACCCTACACCACTTCAGACAAATGGTTATCCAACATCTTCTTAAAAACTTCCAGTGTTGGAGCATTCACAACTTCTGGAGGCAAGTAGTTCCACTGATTAATTGTTCTAACTGTCAGGAAATTTCTCCTTAGTTCTAAGTTGCTTCTCTCCTTGATGAGTTTTCACCCATTGCTTCTTCTCCAGCCTTCAGGTGCTTTGGAGAATAGCTTCGCTCCCTCTTCTTTGTGGCAGTCCCTGAGCTAATGGAAGACTGCTATCATGTCTCCCCTAGTCCTTCTCTTCATTAAACTAGACATACCCAGTTCCTGCTGTATTAGGTTTTAATGCACTTTTTAATATCTGTTGCTTTTTCTTTGCTTTAAAAAATTGGGGGGATTTTGCATTTTAGCTTTTTTTGAATAAAATAAAAATCAATTAAAAGGTTAGCAGATATATATATAGGGTCTTTTTAAGTTGGAAGTTTTGGTGTATATTTTAAATGTGTATAAGGAACGATTGTCTTTGTAAAAATGTATTGTCAAAAAAAAAAAAAAAATACCAACCCAGTTCCTCATAACCCAAGCCGGATTCCTACAAAGCTTCTTGTGTTGTTTTTGGCGAGGAGTTTGAAAAAGGAATCAAGATATTTGACTTGTGCTGATCTTTCTTCCTTTTTTTTTTTTTTTTTTTTTTTGAAGGACCCAAGGAACCAGAAATAAAATTTAATCTTGTTTGTCAACAGGGCATGTCCTCATCGAGATTTCTATCGCTCAAAAGAAACTCAACGACAAGCTAGAGGAAAACGTAAGTAAAATCTCCCCGCGGTGCTTTAAAATATCGTACCCATATTTTCATATGAAGATATACTAACCTTCTTGCCCTTTGTCAATTTTTCATGACTACAGTTCAAGAGATTCCATAAAGAAATTATATCGGAGCTGGAGAAGAAAACCGAACTAGATGTAAAATATATGAATGTAAGTTTTTTAAAGATTAAATGCAAGAATTTGCTAGTTTTCTTGGTAGCAGCCACAAATCAGTCACGTCTCCGAGTTGATCACTAACCTTCCTCAACCTCTGAAAAACCTTCAGAATTTAGTCTATCGTGAGTAACATAGTTTTATGCTGGAATTGATGTTACCTAGTTGAGTCAGGAAACGTCTGCAAGAAAACAAGTTCAGAGAGGAACAAGGACACCCCCCCCCCAATATAGTTTTAACTTGGAAGAAGCTGTGGATTCGTTCTCTGGTTCCTTCTGCCAAACGTTCTCCTGCTTTGATGTCAACCAAATCTGGGTATCCCTTTTTTCAGTTAGCAAGGTTGGAAATCTATATGCGTAAAGATGAGATAAGATCTCAGTGTTGTTGTTGTTAGTTGGGAAGATGTGTCCGACCCATCGCGACCCCATGGACCACATTCCTCCAGGCCTTCCTGTCCTCTACCATCTCCAGAGTCCATTTAAGCTCACAACTACTGCTTCAGCCAGCCAGCCAGCTCGTTCTCTGCCGTCCCCTTCTTCTCATGCCCACAATCTTTCCCAGCATTAGGTCAGGGGTCGGCATCCTTAAACATGCAAAGAGCCACAAAGGTCCTAACCAGAAACCCTCCGTTCAATTCTGGAGCTGGCCGGAAGTCCAGTTCCCCCACCATAGAGTCTCCTCCTAGCGTGGCGTCCTTTTTCCTCTACCTGTCCTAACCGAAAGCCCTATCAATTGTGGAGCCGACTGGTGATGGAGCCGCAGCAGAGGGATGAAAGAGCCACATGCGGCTCCAGAGCCGCAGATTGCTAACCCCTGCATTAGTCCAGTGAGTCCTTCCTTCTCATTAGGTGGCCAAAGTAAGATCTCAATGCATACATAAAATAAATTACCGTATTTTTCGGAGTATAAGACGCACTTGAGTATAAGACGCAGCTTAGTTTTTGGGGAGGAAAATAGGAGAAAAAAAAAATCTGCCTACCAGATATTCATCTGGCTAGCGTCTTTAGTCTGGTCAGCTTCAGCACATTAGTTCGCTGGTTTTTATCCCCTGCTTGGGGATAAAAAACAGCTTCTAAGGCACAGCTGATCTTTCGAGAGAGAAGCAATGAGAAAAGCAGGCAAACCACGGAGATCACTTCACTCGCTAGCGCTTCCTTAGGGCTGGAAAAAACACTTCACAGCTGAGAGCCGGAGGGAGCAGGCAAAGCAGGGAAGCGGAGATCGCTTCAAAAAAGCTACATTCAGAGTATAAGACACACCCAAATTTTCACCCTCTTTTAGGAGGGAAAAAAGTGCATCTTATACTCCGAAAAATACGTAGCAAGAACCTCCAGTTTTCTATGAACAACTTCTTGACTTCTATTTTTCTGTTTTCTCATGCATATGTTCCTTTCGTAATTTTTCAACGGGTTGAAGCATGTCCCGATAAACTATAATAACTATAATAATATTGTTATTCCCTACAGTTTCAGAACAGTAGGGAACAATCTCCTTTTTTTTTTTTTTAGCATGCCACTGTCAGTGTCCTCCCCTAAGTAGGGAACCCGTGGATACCAGATTCCCAACCTCACGATGGACCTTCTTCCTACAAAGACCTCTGTCAATTTTCTCCTTGCAGGCTACTCTGAAGAGGTACCAGAACGAACATCGAAGCAAATTGGATTCTTTGGAAAAATCTCAGGCCGAGCTGAAGAAAATCAGGCGGAAAAGCCAAGGAGGACGGAACGCCATCAAATATGAACATAGAGAATCCGAGGTTGGTACCTTCACCCTGAGTCCTTCCCGTATTAGTTTGAAAGTTAAGTCAAGCTTACTTCAATATTTTGTTAAAATTCAAACCTATCATCATCTCCGTTTAATGTCCCCCATAATCCCTTGCAGGGTGGATTCTGGGCAACTGAATGGAGCTAGCAAAGTGTTTACTGGCCGGGTGCCTTTCCTGTCGCCAGGGCAGAGTTTTTTCCAGCAGATACATTCTCATTGTAGCCAGAGAGAGAAATATCTGCCTCTACCTAGGATCGAACTCACGGCCTCCTGATCGTGAGGGGAGAGCTCCACTTCTAGGCCACCGCACCACAATTTAGTGTTATTTATGCTGTTACTTAAATAAATCACCTTTCCGGTCTCCTCCTTCCTCCCTTTACCACTAGGTATTAAGAGGTATTAATGTTCCTCTTTAGCGTTAATGCAGGCAGTCCTGGATTTACGACCACAATTTAATCCCAAACTTAGATGGCTAAGCGAGACAATTAAGTGAGTTATGCCCCGTTTTACGACCTTTCTTGCCACCGTTGTTAAGTGAATCGCTGCAGTTAAGTTAGTAACATGGTCATTAAGCGAATCTGGCTTTCCCATTGACTTTGCTCGGCAGAAGGTCGCAAAAAGGGGATCACGTGACCCCAGGGACACTGCAACCGTCATAAATATGAGTCAGTTACCAAGCATCCCAATTTTGATCACGTGACCAGGGGGAATGCTGTAACGGTCGTAAGTGTGAAAAACGGTCATAAGTCACTTTATCCAGTGCTGCTGTGACTTTAGAACGGTCACTGAACGAACTGTTCTAAGTTGAGGACTACCTCTAATACTATCAATTGATATTGAGATTATTTCCAGAAAGGTTTTTGTGCATAGCACAATTACAGCAGTGGTCAAAATTGTGCAAAAACCTTTTGGGAAAAATGTATTTTCTAAAACTAGCTAATAACACCACTATTTTTTGTGGGGGGGAGTCGTACCGTAAAATTATATATCAATGAAAAGATAATTTAATCAAGAATGTTAATGCAATAACTTTTATGAAGGATTTGCTATTAGAGTAGCAGTTACTGTATAAAGAAGAAAAGTGAAACACGTAGAAAAAACAAGATATACAAAAATTATCCCCATAGAAAAAACGAGATATATACAAAAATGATCCCCATGTCAGTTAATCCTTAGTTGGGTAACTACCTTTAGCATGAATTACAGCCTTACAATGTCTTCCCATGGAGTGAACCAAGTCTTTGAGTTCTGCAGCTGTTATCATGTGAAACCAAGATTGAAGGATTGCTTCTATTAACTGGGTTTTATTGCTGGGTCGCGTCTGACTAACAAGTTTCTTTAGTCGGCTCCATAGATTTTCCATTGGGTGAAGGTCTGGGCTATTCCCAGGCCATTCCAGCAGCGGAATAGGATTATCTTGAAACTCCCCCCCAAAAAAGTGGTGTTATTAGCCATCAAACCTCAAAAATACACTTTCCCAAAAAGGTTTCCACAATTTTGGCCACTACTGTACGTTGACTTCTGCTTTCATTTACTCAGACTACCAACAATTAACATTCACCTGTTCCTCCCTCCGTTGTACTAAGCTCAACCAAAGTGGGACCGAGAAGTGAAATCTTGACATCCATTCGCACATAATCCGATTCAAACCTGTCTCCTTCTACTTGGAGTATCCCAAAGTGCCTTAAGATTTAAAACAAACAAACAAACACGTGTTTGGGGCTGAAGTTAGTCTCTAGACATGAGGTAGCAAGAATATTTATAGCCTTTTCCATGTCAACAGATAAATCTTTCTGTCCTGGAAAAAATAATTGGCTATTGTGTAAATTGGCAGCTTTATCAAGGGAATACATAAATGATATTTTGTGCATGTTGATACAGAGTGGTAGAATGCGGACCGGACTGCGCACTTCTCTTTGAGAAAAATTGAGAATTTGATGCTGCTGTTAAACTCAAGTTGTACAAGAACTCCTGTTTACCAGGCCTGAATATTGGAGGAATATTGTGTTGTTTTTATTTCGCTTCTCCTTACTATGGCTCAGGGGTAAGACACTGGGCTTGTCGATCAAAAGGTCGGCAGTTCGGTGGTTCGAATCCCTAGTGCCGTGTAACAGAGGTGAGCTCCCATTACTTGTCCCAGCTTCTGCCAACCTAGCAGTTCGAAAGCACGTAAGAAATGCAAGTAGAAAAATAGGGACCACCTTTGGTGGGAAGGGAGCAGCGTTCCGTGTGCCTTTGGCGTTGAGTCATGCCAGCCACATGACTACAGAGACATCTTCGGACAGCTGCGCTGGCTCTTCGGCTTTGAAACGGAGATGAGCACCGCCTCCTAGAATCGGGAACAACTAACACATATGTGCGAGGGGAACCCATCTCAAGTCAACAGTCCAATAATGAAACTCTAATTCTCTCTCTCTCTCTCTCTCTCTCTCTGTGTATATATATATATATATATATATAATACCAAATTTATATTTCGCTGATAAAGAAATAAAGAGAAACTTCTTTATCATCAAATATAAATTTGGTATAAAATGGTTTGTCGTGAAAGGCGAAAGGGATGCAGTATACTCCCTCCCACATGCTGGGGTAGACCAGGTGTCTCGATAGAAAAACACTTTATCTATCTATCTATCTATCTATCTATCTATCTATCTATCTATCTATCTATCTATCTACCATCTACCTACCTACCTACTATATGTCTGTCTGCTACCTACCTACCGTCCATCCATCCATATCTATCTATCTATCTACCATCTACCTACCTACCTACTATCTGTCTGTCTGCTACCTACCTACCATCCATCCGACCATCCATATCTATCTATCTATCTATCTATCTATCTATCTATCTATCTATCTATCTATCTATCTATCTATCTGGATTTCCTAGAAAATGGACTGGTAATATCTTAAACAAATAGCACAAGTTTTGTGTGTGTGTGTCTGATTGACTGAATCTGGTCTTTTCATGCTTTATGTAGTATTTGGAAACCGTCAGCTCCCGACAGAGCGATATCCAAAGATTTATTGCGGAGGGTTGCCGAGAGGCCTTACTTGAAGAGAAGAAAAGGTTTTGCTTCCTGGTTGACAAGCACTGCAGTTTTGCTCAACGCCTGTTCCATTACCACGTGGAGGTGAGTGTGGGAGAAGGCCCTTTTATCAATCAGAATAGAGCTGGAAGGGACTTTGGAGATCTTCTAGCCCAACCCGCTTCTCAAGCAGGAGACCCTATACCATTCCACACCATTCTCTGTCCAGTCTCTTCTTAAAAACCTCCAGTGATGAAGCACCCACAACTTCTAAAGGCAAGTTCTTCCACTGGTTAATTGTCCTCACTGTTAGGAAGTTTCTCCTTAATTCCAGGTTGCTTCTCTCCTCGATTAGTTTCCATCCGTTGCTTCTTGTCCTGCCTTTCTGGTTTTGGAGAATAGGCTGCCCCCCACCTCCTCTTTGTGGCAGCCCCTCAAATACTGGAAGACTGCTATCGTATCTCCCCTGGTCCTTCTTTTCTCTACACTATCCAAACCCAAATCCTGCAACTGTTCTTCAAACGTTTTGTCTCCAGGCCTTTTAACATCTTCTCTGCACTTTTTCCCAAAGTCTCAACATCTTTTTTT
This sequence comes from Pantherophis guttatus, assembly GCF_029531705.1. The sequence goes on from NW_026844042.1 coordinate 1,029,086, forward strand.
GCAGTGTGATAACCAAAACTGGATGCCGTGTTCCAAGTATACATCTAATACAGGCCTGTCCAAACATTTGCCTCCGTGAAACAAAACTGTAATCCAAACCATAGTCAATTCCTAGATTTGCTCGGAGAAGCATCTTCGTTTTCTCGTTCTCTTATTTATGAAATCTATATATATATTCCTCGTCTTCTCCGCAGTGCTCAGAGATACTTACCACCAAGTTGCCGGCGTGGTTGGAAACCTGCGGCGATGCCACCAAAGTTCCGGAGAACGTCATGAATATGATCGAAGAGATCAGGACCCCAGGATCCGTTTCGATATCGGGGACTCCCCTGCCTTCCCCAATGATCGAGAGGAATAACCTGGTGAGAACCTCTCCTCCGCTTCCATTTCACCTTAGGAGCCGAGTAGGGATGAGAGGGACATGGGCAGAAGAATCAATATTTGATGGCTCCAAGTGTACAATGCAAGCGTTTATTTATTTAATAAACACATTGATTATTATTATTTATTTATTAGAATTTTATCCCCCACCTTTATTACTTTACATGCGCTAAATATACAGAATACATCTTCTTCCTCCACAACAGCCCTGTGAGGTGGGTTGGGCTGAGAGAGAGGGACTGTCCAAGCTCACCCTGATGGCTTTCATGGCTAAGGCGGGACTAGAACTCACCATCTCCTGGTGATTGGCCCAAAGTCACCCAGTTGACTTTCATGGCTAAGGCGGGACTAGAACTCACCATCTCCTGGTGATTGGCTTAAAGTCACCCAGTTGACTTTCATGGCTAAGGCGGGACTAGAACTCACCGTCTCCTGGTGATTGGCTTAAAGTCACCCAGTTGACTTTCATGGCTAAGGCGGGACTAGAACGCACCGTCTCCTGGTGATTGGCTTAAAGTCACCCAGTTGACTTTCATGGCTAAGGCGGGACTAGAACTCACCATCTCCTGGTGATTGGCCCAAAGTCACCCAGTTGACTTTCATGGCTAAGGCGGGACTAGAACTCACCGTCTCCTGGTGATTGGCTTAAAGTCACCCAGTTGACTTTCATGGCTAAGGCGGGACTAGAACTCACAGTCTCCTGGTAATTGGCCCAAAGTCACCCAGTTGACTTTCATGGCTAAGGCGGGACTAGAACTCACAGTCTCCTGGTGATTGGCTTAAAGTCACCCAGTTGACTTTCATGGCTAAGGCGGGACTAGAACTCACAGTCTCCTGTGATTGGCTTAAAGTCACCCAGTTGACTTTCATGGCTAAGGCGGGACTAGAACTCACAGTCTCCTGTGATTGGCCCAAAGTCACCCAGCTGGCTTTCATGCCTAAAGCGGGACTAGAACTCACCATCTCCTAGTTTCTACTCTGGCATCTTAAATTCCACACGGAAACACACCTGTTACTTTATGAATGTCTCAAATTGCACTAGCGCCTCTGATTTTTACCTTACAAATAACAATCTAGTTTTGCGATTCATTCCCGTGCTGAGCTTCCATATATTCTGGGATAGAATCAAGCTGGAAAACCTGCGAGTGAGTCTAATTAAGGGGGAAAAAAACCTTTCCAAGGAAGGAATTCAGCTTGGAGGAAGCCAATAAAATCGCTAATATTTACTCATGCCTTTGTGCTGTTGTTTCACAATGTTGACGCTTCAACTTTCGTTCAGCAGGTTGGAAACAATTACGATTCCCTCCGACGGCATTCTCCCAAGGTGCCCCCAGCCCCCCCGGGGAGAGCTTATACCAGCCCTTTAGTTGATATGTTCAACAACCCACCCGTCGCACCCAAGACCTCTTCCGAGAAATTAACCAATGCAGCAGGTAAGTATAGCACCTATCAGTCTACCAAGGTGGTAATTTTGCGTACAGGTAATCCTTGATTTACAACCATTCATTTAGTGACCGTTCGAAGTTACAAACGATCGATGATCGTTTTTCACACCTACAACCGTTGAAGCATCTCTGAGCTCAGACGTGATTAAAATTCAGGCATTTGGCCACTGACTCATATTTATGATGGTTGCGATGACTCAGGGGGACGTGATCCCCTTTTTTGTGAGCTTCTGGTAAGCAAAGTCAATAGGGGAGCCAGATTCACTTAACAACTGTGACAAGAATGGTGATAAAGTGGGGGGAAACTCACTTAACAACTGTCTCACTTAGCAATGGAAATTTTGGGCTCAGTCAAGGACTACCTATATATTTCAGAGAGAGAGATGGGTGGGTGGGTGGGTGGGTGAAGGAAGGAAGGAAGGAAGGAAAGAAAGAAAGAAAAAGAAAGAAAGAAAGAAAGAAAGAGGAAGGAAGGAAGGAAGGAAGGAAGGAAGGAAGGAAGGAAGGAAGGTGTCAGCACTTCAACCTGCATTTACTCTAGTGCTGACATAAGAAGGAGAAGAGGGGGAAGCTGGCAAGAGGACGCTTGACATTTCACTTATTTTCCTTGAAGATAATATCCCCTAGGAGATGAGAGGGAGGGGGACATTCCTGGGAGCTTAGGTAGTAGATATGGGGAGAGTGATTGGAAGAAGGCCAATGAGACGCAGAGATTTGGGGAACGGAAAGGGAGGGTTTGGGGTCAAGAAGTCAGAGTTGGCTACGCCATGATCGGGGGCAGATTGTCGTGCTTAATAAAATGAAAGATTTCTTCAAAGACTATCTGTTTGGAAATGCAATTTATTTTATTTGAGACGATATCGAAACAGGAAGGAAGGAAGGAAAGGAAGGAAGGAAGGAAGGAAGGAAGGAAGGAAGGAAGGAAGGAAGGAAGGAAGGAAGGAAGGAAGGAAGGAAGGAAATTAGATTTTGGGAAGAAGTGTGAAATTTAAACTAGACTTTCACCCAGAAGAGCATGGACTGCATTGACAAGCAGCGCCTTGGAGTGAGCCCTCTCCAAAGGGTCCAAAATCCAGACACAAGCTAGTCTGACCATCTTGAGCTCTGATTTGTGGCCACTAAGCTTGGAGGAGCACATTGTTAGATTGATGCTCTCTGCTGTGCAATTCTATGATTAATGATTTATTATTATTATACCTGTCTCTTTCTGTCTGTTTGCCTTTCTCGCGACGTCATGCAGATGATTCCAGTTTATCGCGATCTACCTCCATGGCCACTGGACTGAACATAATAAAGCGTCAGAAAGTGAAGACCATCTTCCCGCACACCGCTGGAAATAACGAGACACTCCTCAGTTTCGCCCAGGGCGACCTTATCACGCTGCTCGTATCAGAGGAAAGGGACGGCTGGCTGTACGGAGAACACGATGTCACCAAAGTGTACGTCACGGCTTCCCAAACTTTTTCATTCATTACCCCAAACCACTTCTCAGCAAATCCTATCCACTCATAATTTCCACAGTGGTGGGAATTCAAATAATTTAACAACCGGTTAGAGTCAGGTTGGCCGTTGTGGGAGGCGTGGCCCATCCCTGTCCTCCAACTCCGCCGCACATGCGGGACGAGCCTCCCGCGACAGCCAACCTGGGTGAACCGGTTGTTAAATTATCCTCTCCCCCCCCCCCCCCGCTATCAAAGTGGATCCTGGCCGCTGTGCTGCAACGGAGAAACAGGAAATGGAGCGGCTGGCACGAGGGAAGGAGGAGGAGCAGGGAAAGAGGGAAAGCGGCCTCCTTCTTCACTCATGCTGGCCGCCCTGTTGCCCGTTTCCCCATTGCAGTGCGGCGCCCAGGATCCACTTTGATAGCAGGGAAGATTTAACAACCGGTTCGCTTGAATCGGTGCAAACCGTCTGAATCCCATCACTGCTCATAAGTCTCTTCATTGTAACTTTGAATGGTCGCTGAATGACCATTCGTAATCCGGGGACTACCCATATTATAAAAACAATGTGAGGTGGAGATTGGGAGGAGGAGGAGCAGGAGGACCAAGTTCAGAGCGCACCAAGGACCCCTACAAATGTCTTCTCTTATTGTATACAGCCCATCTTAAGGGTTTCTACAAAATCGGTAAATTATTACAATATTGCCTTCTAGGAAAGGCTGGTTCCCATCCTCTTACACGAAGCCCTTCGAAGGTCCGTCAGAAGAGACCATACGCATTCCGGTGCCCAGGTAATGTTGGGTTGACATAAAAGCTCTTAAGAATTGAACTGAAGGATCTGTTGCTTCTTGTTGGGCTATGGACTGTGGAGTGGTTAGAATGCAGTATGGCAGGCTGACTCTGCCGATTGCCAGCAGTTCGACCCTGACTGGCTCCAGGTTGACTCAGCCTTCCTTCCATCCTTCCGAGGTTGGTAAAATGAGGAGCCAGATTGTTGGGGGCCATAGGCTGACTCTGTGTTGTGGCCCGCCAGCAGCCAGCAGAGCAGTGAGGAGGTTGGGGAGGAACGTGGGCCAGTCCTGGAGTCTGAGGAAGGCTCGGACAATGGCTCGGAGTCGGAGGCAGAGAGTGGGCCAAGGCCATCTGGTAGTTCTTTCCTGTCCCCGGAGTCTCCGGAGTCTGACATCAGCGAGGCAAAAGAACAGCGTCAGCCTGTTCCCAGTGTGCGCATACGCAGAGCTGCCAGGAGACAGGAACAATGAAGGAAACAGGGTCGACTTGGGAGTAAGGCTTGGAGATGATTGTCCCCTCCCATAAGACATAAAAGAGAAATGAATGGGACGTGAGCTTTTGCAGGAAGCAATTAGTTCATTTGGCCGATTCAAGAGTTGAAAATTCTGTTTGTGACTCTGTGCCAAGTTTGGCCTTGCTCTGCGTCTGGAAATTAGCTCTTCCACGGGAGATAAGGTGAGTGTTGATAACCTTCCTCTGAAAGACTGCTGACTATAAATGAAAGTAACTTACAGCCATATGAATTAAAGAGGTTTGCCGGGACTAAGTTTGTGCTGTTTAATTTCTAAGGAAGCCTAAATCAGAACCTTCTGTAAACAGCTTAGAGAGGGCTGTAAAGCACTATAAAGTGGTATATAAGTCTAAGCGCTTGTGTTATTAACAGTGGCTTTCTTTTCTTTAGCCCTGCTCCCATCCGAAGTGTCAGCTCGGTCAACTTGACAAACAGAGAAAACCCCATCCTCCCTCCACCAGATTACGTGATTACTGGGCCAACCAAACCAGCTCCAGGACCAAAACTTGAAACTTCTAAAACGACAGCAGCTCAAGGAGAAAGCGTACCTCCTGTAAGTAGACCGACCAGTTTTGTCAAATGTAAAAAAAAAAAATCAGCTTTTGAAAATACTTTTGTTGACGGGTTTTATCTAGCTATCTGACTAATGCCAGGCTGAACTTAACTTTTTGAACTTGCTAGTTATAGCATTCTTTTAAATTTTAGCAAATTACAGAGAGTCCTTGACTTACGACAGTTTGTTTAGTGGCCGTTCGAAGTTACGACGGCACGGAAAAAAGTGACTTGGGACCGCTTTTCACACTTATGACCGTTCCAGCATCCCCAGGGTCATGTGATTTACATTCAGATGCTTGGCAACTGACTCACATTTATGACCGTTGCAGTGTCCCGGGATCATGCGATTTCCTTTTGTGACCTACTGACAAGCAAAGTCCATGGGGAAGCCAGATTTATTTAACAACCAATATTCCCAATTTTAACAACTGCAATTCAGTTTGAGGCAGATATTTCTCTCTCTGAGCACAATGAGAATATATCTGCTGAACAAAGCTCCTCATTGGCGACAGGAAGGGCATCCGGCCAGTAAACACTCTGCCAGTTCCATTTAGCGGCCCAGACTCCACCCCGCAAGGGATTATGGGGCCATTAAATGATGATGATGAATTCCAGTTTAACAAATGCAACAACAAAAAGTCATAAAACGGGGCACAACTCACTTAACAAATTTCTCACTTAACGACGTAAATTCTGGGCTCAAGTGTGGTTGTAAGCTGAGGAGTACTTGTAATTAGGGAGGGGGGGGTGGAGAAATCCATTCCTTGTTTCAGTTGCATTTCACAAGCTCGACATCGCAGTGTCAATTATACCAGCCCAGTGTTAGCACAATCAGACGTCACAGTGGAGAGCTAAAAAGTTGCTTCAGACTTTTGTGTTGCACGCAGCAAAGGATGGGCATTTGGTTCAGATGCAGTTTTAAACGTTTAAAATGATGTTTTAGGGTTTTGAACAAAACAGACCTATCAGAGGCCGAGAGAAGGCTCGTAAATTCAGATATTGTAATTCCTGTTTGTTCAAGAGTTACGTCAAATCAACCAGCCAGGGAAACTGCTGGAAATCAGGCTGGAAAGCAGGCAGTAAATAATGGCATTTGTAAACACCTGGATTCTTTTAGCAGTTTTTGCCCCTTTTTCAAATAATGAGGTGGTTTTGCAGTGAAAGGTACTTTACAAGCATTTTAGGCCTTGATTCATAAGAGTTTAATTTATTATCGCTTCGGTCTGAAATATAGGGATTAAAGGGAAAACTTCAGCTATAATGCTTAGGTTTTATGGGAAAGCTGGAGTGCCACCTTCTGGTCTCGAGGGGCCATTGCAGTTTAGGCGTTAGGTGAAAGTGGAATATGTGAAATTAGCAACAGGAAATTGACTCTCTTTGAGCCATTCCCTGAATCACACCCTCCTTATTCAAAACAAGGATTAATTATGCAGGAGGTGCCTCTCTTTAAAGTAGGAAATGATGACAAAGGATTGTCCTGCAATCCTGGCTTATTGCTTTTTTTGGTCCTAAAACTAATAATCAGTCTAAATTGGAATCAGTCTGAAATCCTGCTGGATTTCAAACAGGGATGAAATCCAGCAGGTTCTGACAGGTTCTGAAAAACCGGTAGCGGAAATTTTGAGTAGTTTGGAGAACTGGCAAATACCACCTCTGGCTGGGCCCCGAGTGGGGTGGGAATGGAGATTTTGCAATATCCTTCCCCTGCCACGCCCACCAAGCCACACCATGCCCACCAAGCCACGCCCACAGAACCGGCAGTAAAAAAAATTGAATTTCACCACCGGTCTAAACTACAAATTTAAAAAAAATAAAATACTGCATTGATAGACCAAAATAAAGTAACACTACAAAGTCATTAGCGTAGAAGGACCAAGTGCAGGGATTACAATCAGGAGAGGCCTGGAAAATTGAGTGGTTGAGAGCGTGACTGTTTTCAGTCAAGGTTTTCCAACCTTGGGAACTTCAAAAATCTGTGGGCTTCAACTCCCAGAATTCCCCAACCAGCCATGAATTCTGGGAGCTGAAGTCCACACGTCTTCAGGCTCCCCGACGTGCTGGCTGGGGAGTTCTGGGAGCTGAAGTCCACACGTCTTCAGGCTCCCCGACGTGCTGGCTAGGGAATTCTGGGAGTTGAAGTCCGTACGTCTTCGGGCTCCCCAACTTTCTGGTTGGGGAGTTCTTGGAGTTGAAGTCGACATCTCCAGGTGCCCCAATTTCTTGGCTGGAAAATTCTGGGAGTTGGAAGTCCACACATTTCCAGGTTCCCCAACATGCTTAATCGGACCTTTGAAGTCCCTTTCCTGCTTATTCCTTTTGTTTGAATGGCCTTCCTTTTCTTCCATACTCAGCAATTATGAGTTTTTCTTCCTTCCTCAGAAACCTAACATGAACGGCATTATGAAGCCACCTTTCCTAAGGTAAGTTGGAATCGTGCAATATCATTGAAAACATGCAAAGAAACTAAAAAAAATAAAAAAACAACCCAGCCTTGTCTCAGCTCCTTGTCCCGCACAGCACGGAGACAGCAATAAAACACAGCTGGACACATCAACTGGAGAGTGAATCCTGGTTTAATGCTTTTCATCAGTTATGGAACAACGCCAAGCTACAAACTTTCAAAGTTGGCGCTACGAGCATCCGCCTCGCAGCGCTTTATATCCTAGTGCCCCACCCCTCTCTTGATGAACGTGTGGCTCAGCAGTGTTGGGATGAGTTGCAGCGACATTTCCGGTTTTCTCATTCCGGGTTCCTCCGCGCCCTAAATGCAATCCCTCTTAACGACGCTCCTCCACCATTTCCCGTGCCGCTTATTTCCCGTGCCCCCTCTACGTTGTAGTTTTGTTGGGGATGTGTTACTCTTTCCGATCTGCCTTCCCGTCCCGGTTGTATGTCGGGCACGCCGGGCTCGACACCTTGGTTGATCTTTCCATGAGGTCATCCTGGGGAGCCGTTCAGATGGCCTTAATCACATTCCTGGAAATGGATTGGAATCGTCTTTGTAAAAATTAACGTAGCTTATCATCACAAGCCTTCTACCCTGTTTCGCCAAAAATAAGACATCCCCTGATAAGAAGCTCAATTGGGCTTTTGAGCGCATGCCCTAAAATAAGCCATCCCCGAAAATAAGCCCTCCTCGAAAATATTTAACAGCACGTGCAGCCAGTCCCCGCCATTTCCTCTGGTTAGGGTTAGGGAGACAGAGCTGGAAATCAGGTAAGACAGCAAGAGGACCCCCGTTGTGCTCCACGCGCCCCAAAAATAATAAGACCTCCCCGAAAATAAGGCCAAGCGCTTATTTCAGGGTTCAAAAATAGTATAAGACAGGGTCTTATTTTCAGGGAAACACGGTAGTTGTGCTTCAATTTGTGTGTCTGCTTTATTACAGTGGCGAAAATCCCTTTGCAACCGTCAAACTCCGACCGACAGTCACAAACGACAGATCGGCGCCAATCCTTCGATGAGCAGCATCGGGGGGAAAAAAACGATATTTTTTTTTTAAACCCTACTACCTTGTCAACATTGCACAGCCTGCCCCAGCCTGCGGTCCCTTCAGGTGTTGCTTTGGGATGGTTTCCGAATTCGCTGCCCGCTCGGCACCTGGAGGCTCTCCCTGGTTGATGGTGGCCATACTGTCTTCGGCAATATGATTTCCAAATACCTGTCTGTCTGAAGTTGTTTTTAAACCTTTATTTAAATGTAATTAATGTGTACAGCAGCTGCAAATTGCCAAAGTTTCTGACTTTTTAAAAATGAGCTTTTTTCTTTCTTTCTTTTTTTTTTTTTTCTTTTCTTTTCTTTTCTTTTTTTTTTTTGGCTTCTGGTTTCTGCGAATTATCGATGGCTGAAGACACCTGCAGATTTGCTTTGATTTTTAGAAGCGTGCCTTGTTTAGGGAAGAGAGAAGTTATATTTAGGAAAGCAGAAATAGGCCAAATAGGGAAAAAACCAGCAGAACTGATCCTTTAGTCTGCTGTTGCCAGCATCGCTGCTTAGACCTCTTGTGCCAATGGTGTGGTTTAATCCTATGGATCACTTCCGTTTAGTTTTTGCTTGTACAATTTACGTAGAGAGCTGGATACGAGAGTAGCTGCTTTCTAAACAGGCAAGCCGTTTAAGGATGACCCAACAGACGATCATGCCAAATATTATTTTCATTGTGTAAGATAAGATGTTTTAGGGATACAGTAATAATAAATACTCCGATCAGTACAATGGGGCATTCATTGGTTTGCAGTCATGTAAAAGCTGAATCTATTCTTCGCTCTTCCTTTCGGTCGCGTTTTAATTGACGGATCCAGTGGTGAAATGCTCTGTGGATTGCGCAGTGCACACCAAATGCACACTGCGCGTGCATAGTGCGCGCCAAACACACACTTTGTGCAGAAAAAGGAGGCTTAACAAGTAGAACAGCAAGGGGGGGGAGGAAACAGCTGTGCCGCGCGATGTAGATTATAAATCGTGCAGCACAGCCAATTGTCGGAAATACCAGTTCTGATCCGGTAGCTTTTATCATTAGATTCGTCCGAACCGGTAGCATTTCACCCCTGGACGGATCCCTGGTGCTTGGTTATTCTCTTGCAGATGTTTCATTACCCAAATTAGTAACATCATCCGTGCCAACACTGATGGGTTATGAAATTTGTCAGTTTCCAAGAAAACTACCAAGCTCAGAGAGCACCCAAAAACTCATTTCAACCCTGAGCTACAAATATTCTCCTTTGTAAGATGCTGTTTAACAAGATTGTCTGAAACCAGCCTTTTTGATCGTGGATCATTGGAAACGTTAAAAGGGGTTTTTTTCCCCCCCGTTCAATTGGGTCTCCTTTTCAGAGTCATTTTCAAGTCCCTTCCCTTTATTTGGCAAAGTTTTTCAGAAGTGATGTGTTGTTGCCGCCTTCCTAGGGCTGAGAAAGTTACTGGCCCAAGGTCACCCAGCTGGCTTTGTGGCTAAGTTGGAACTAGAACTCACCGTCTCCTGGTGATTGGCCGAAGTCACCCAACTGGCCTTCATGCTGAAGATGGGACTAGAACTCACTGCCTCCTGGTGACTGGCCCAAAGTTACCCAACTGGTTTCCATGCCAAAGATGGGACTAGAACTCACTGCCTCCTGGTGACTGGCCCAAAGTTACCCAACTGGTTTCCATGCCAAAGATGGGACTAGAACTCACTGCCTCCTGGTGATTGGCCCGAAGTCACCCAACTGGCCTTCATGCTGAAGATGGGACTAGAACTCACTGCCTCCTGGTGACTGGCCCAAAGTTACCCAACTGGTTTCCATGCCAAAGATGGGACTAGAACTCACTGCCTCCTGGTGACTGGCCCAAAATTACCCAACTGGTTTCCATGCCAAAGATGGGACTAGAACTCACTGCCTCCTGGTGACTGGCCCAAAGTCACCCAACTGGTTTCCATGCCAAAGATGGGACTAGAACTCACTGCCTCCTGGTGATTGACCCAAAGTCACCCAACTGGTTTCCATGCCAAAGATGGGACTAGAACTCACTGCCTCCTGGTGACTGGCCCAAAGTTACCCAACTGGTTTCCATGCCAAAGATGGGACTAGAACTCACTGCCTCCTGGTGATTGGCCCAAAATTACCCAACTGGTTTCCAATGCCAAAGATGGGACTAGAACTCACTGCCTCCTGGTGACTGGCCCAGTCACCCTGCTGGCTTTCATACCTAAGGTGTGGGACTCAGTGGTGGGTTGCTCCCGGTTCGGGCGAGCCGGTAGCGATGATGATGTGACGTCACTCAACCGGTCCTCTTTGACTGGGAGCTGGGCCCTCCCACCTGCCCCCACGTTAAACTTACCTTTATTTCTCGTTTTATAGCCCAGCTGATAGATACGGCAGAGTGGATTGCCGCACCTCAGGTGGGCAGAAACCTAATGCGCTTGCGCGGAACGCAAGTTTGTGACAATCGCTCGCAAAGCACGTGCGCAAAGAGAACAGGTGGTAACACCGGTTGGAACCCACCACTGGTGGGACTAGAACTCAACGTCTCCTGGTGATTGGCCCAGTCATCCTGCTGGCTTTCATACCTAAGGTGGGACTAGAACTCACCATCTCCCAGTTTCTAGCCTGGTGGTTATCCAGATACCAAGCCTGGCTTTTTTTATTGTATAAACTTGTCATATTCACCCCGTATTTCTTGAAACTGCTGGAAAGAGCATTTGAATTATAGCCTGGTTGGAGAAAAGAACGACTGATGTTTAGTCTATAAATTGTCAAAAGAAGCATGAACTTTTGGTAAACAATTCAGATCAGGCTTTTTTTTTTTTTAATTCCACTCTCTATGGGTTCAAGGCTGACCCACAATCTATGCCGCCATCACCCCTGAACATTAATGCTTCTATCACAAGAGATTTTACTCTTTAATTCAGAGGAGGTTGTTGTGACCAGCAGAGCTGGTAGCAGAGTTGGACAGTGAGGAGGTTGGGGAGGAACGTGGGCCAGTCCTGGAGTCTGGGGAAGGCTCGGACGAGGGCTCTGCGTCAGAGGCAGAGACGGTGCCAGGACCATCTGGGAGCTATGCGCGAACTCCGGAGTCTGACATCAGCGAGGCAGAACAGCGTGAGCCTGTTCCTAATGTGTGCATGCGCAGAGCTGCCAGAAGACAGTAGCAATTAAGAAAACAGGGTCGACTTGGGAGTAAGGCTTGGAGATGATTGGCCCCTCCCATAAGACATAAAGGAGGACCGAATAGATGTGAGCTTTTGCAGGAAGCAATTTAGTTCATCTGGTCGGTAAACGCTCTGGAAAAGTTCCATTTTGACTCTGTGCTAAGTTTGGCCTTGCCCTGCGTGTGGCAATTAGTTCTCTGGCAGCATTCCAAGGGAGATAAGGTGGGTGTTTGTAAACATTCCCCTGAAAGACTGTTTGAGAAGCCTTTTGGACTGGGAATGACAATAATTCACAGCCGGATGAAGTAAAGAGGGTGGAAAGGCTGGGCCTCCTTGTGAAGTTTGAAAAAGTGCTTTTATTGAAATGTCCCCACCCACTTCCCCACCCCCAAAAAAAGGTGCATTTCAAACACGAAAACCAAGATGGGGGAGGGGGGGGTGCTTCGTAACAGATGTGCCTGAATATCAGTTTCACACGTCACGAGAAAGAGAAAAAGGCGGCCGATGCTTGGTAGTAATTATTATTTCTTTACAAAATCAGCTCCGATGCATAAACTTGATTGTACATGACATTTACATTAGAAAAAATGGGGTACAGCTCCTCAAAGCCTTGGGGTGGGGGGTGGGGGGCGGGAATGGGGCGCCGATCCCTTTAACCAAATGTCGCCCCACAGTTAGGACACGTTCGTTGTCTCAAAGCGAGGCAAAAGATGATCCCGACGGGGAAAAAAAAGATGGCGCACAGGATGCCGAGACAAGTAAAGGTATCTTCCAGCACGCCAACTCTGCGAAAGGAAACCACACAACAGGAGTTACTGCACTGCGATGAAACCCAGGTGTTGCACACATAACAGGTGGTCCTCGACTTACGACAGTTCCATTTTTAGTGGCCGTTCAAAGTTAACAATGGCACTGAAAACGGGTTTGGGACAGTTTTTCACACCTGCAACCTTTTGCAGCCTCCCCATGGTTTATATTCAAATTCTTGACCACAGGCTCATAGTTACGACCGTCGCTGTGTTCCCCACCCCGGGGTCACATAATCCCCTTTTGCGACTTTCTGACAAGCAAAGTCCATGTGGGGGGTGTGGGGGGAAGAAAGATTCACTTAACATCCGAAGTTACTAACTTATCCACTGCGGTGATTCACTTAACAACTGGGACAATGGAAGTCATAAAGTAGGGCAAAACTGAACGGCCTCGCTGAGCAACTGAAATGCTGGGCTCGATTGCGGTCGTAAGTCGAGGACCACCTGTACTATCGCCCCAGAGTGTTAACAATACACACACACACACACATTCTGTAGGGTGGTTTTCCCTCAGCGTCGGCCATTTTGAGATGCACAGACTTCAACTCCCAGAATTCCAATGCACAAGACTCCTCCCTTGATTTATGACCACAACGGAGCCCAAAATGTCTCGTCGCTAAGCAAGGCAGTGAAGTGAGCCTTGCCCCATTTTACAACTTTTCTGCCACAGCTGTTAAGCGAATCCCTGCAAGTCGTTAAGTGAGTACGGCTGCGGTCCTTAAGCGAATCTGGCTTCCCCCCCATATCATCTTTGCTCGTTGGAAGCTAGCTGGGAAGATCTGCCATCGCGGGATCAAAATTCAGACTCTTGGCAGCCAGTACACATTTACGACGGTTGCATATGTCCCGGAATCTTGGATTTACCTTCTGTGACCTTCCCGGTGGGGGGAGGGGGGGAGGGATGGTTCTAACAAGCAGTCAGCAGGCAAAGCTGGATTCACTTAAAGACTGATTTGCTTAGCGACCATGGCAAAAGAGGTCCCAAAATTGGGTGCAAGTGACTTAAAAACGGCCTTTGTTTAGCCACGGAGATTCTGGAGAACTAGCCGTTAATCTCTCTGCAGTTTTAAACGTTGCAGAAATTTTCTCGGCGAAGATCACAGCTTCGGCGAGAAGGCAGAGCGCCATAAAACTTTCCAATTCGAGAAAGGCTAATCTTAGCTAATACAGTAAGAATTAGCCGGGGAGGGGAGGGGAGGGGGGGGAATAACCTAAGTGACTTTCCCGTGGTTTACAGTTGCCGATCCCCGAGGCCGTCTAAAAATAGGAGAATGTTTACATTCCCGTTTAAAAGCTGGGCTTGCCCTGTTCGGAGTGTCACAGTCACTTCAAATCTGCAAAAAAAAAATCCCTTCTTTTGGGATTTTAACTAATTCGTCGCGCACCGAGGATGGTTTATTTAACTGAGTTTGTTTTTTGACTCGGCGATTTTACTAAAAAGGAAAAAAATAGCACACCACGGAAAGAAATGAGCATAAAAGGAAATACAGAGCACGATAAAACAGGATGTTTGGTCCCAGCTGGGATGTTAAACAGGATCAGGCCTGGTTAATTCCTTGGAGGGGGGAAATCTGGAGACTCCCAGGCCTGTCAAACCAGTCCAGGAAGTAGAAAACATCCCGGAAACCACCATAGAGACACACATGTAAATCTCTGAACCAACTGTTATTTTGGAAAACCGAGAAATCCCAACGTCTGTAGAGATTTTCCGTCATCCAGGTCAAGGTTGTCCCAAAGGACCAAGAGGCAACTTGGACTTCCTTTTGTTTTGTTTTTTCTTTTGAAGACGTTTCGCTTCTCCTCCAAGAAGCTTCTTCAGCTCTGACTTGGATGGTGGGGAATGGAAGGATTTATATTCCTTGCAGACAGCTCAGTGGTGAAATCCTACCGGCTCGCACCGGTTCGTGCGAACCAGTAGTGATAAAAGCTACCGGTTGGTCTGAACTGGTATTTCCAACGATCAGCTGTGCCACACGATTTATATTCGCTAGAAAGCAGGAAATCTATAATCAAAGCAGCAGTGAAATCCTTCCGGTTCACACCGGATCAGGCGAACCGGCAGTGATAAAAGCTACCAGTTGGTCTGAACTGGTATTTCCAACGATCAGCTGTGCCACACGATTTATATTCGCTAGAAAGCAGGAAATCTATAATCAAAGCAGCAGTGAAATCCTTCCGGTTCACACCGGTTCAGGCGAACCGGCAGTGACAAAAGCTACTGGTTCATCCCAACCGGTATTTCCAAAGATCAGCTGTGCCGCATGATTTATATTCGCTAGAAAGCAGGAAATCCTGCTTTCTGGCGAATCTAAATAGCGCGGCACAGCTGTTTCCCCCCCCCCCCGTCGCTGTTCTACTTACCTTAAGCATCCTTTTTCTGCGTGAAGTGTGCATTTGGCGTGCATTGCGCATTCATGCATGTGCATGTGTTTGGTGGACTGTGCAGGTGCATTTGGCGTGCATTTGGCGTGCACCGGGCATGTGCAGGCACCAAACCATGGAGGATTTCACCACTGAGACAGCTGGTCATTTGCATCCTTTTTAGAGGGTCATTGAGGCCACTTAGAGGTTTATATGTGTGTCCTCAGGTATGTCCCCAACCCTGTCGGGATTGATGGGTGCTGCAGTCCCGCGGACTGCTGAAGTCGGCCAAGGCAAGTCCAGACTTGGAGAGGACGTTTCGTTGGGGGTGTTACTTGGAATCCTGACACGGAAATTCTGATCCCAACAGTCTTGTTTCCTCCCACCCACCCAGATGGGATTCAGCCGGTTCGGGCCTTCCCACCCGGCCACTTCCAGGAATCCCCACCTGTCCTGTTTTGGCTCCCAGGTAAGTGCAGGGAGGCCTCCTAGGCCCAAAATTATGCTCCCAGGGGGGTGCAGGAGGCAGAGTGCTGCCTGTCACACACCCCTGGCCACACCCACTCAGCCGATCACACCCACTCAGCCGATTGTTAAATTATTTGAATCCCACCGCTGCACCCACCCACCCACCCCAAAAAAGGAAACTTACCTGCAAGCTGGGCAGCCACCCACGACTATGACAGATGTGGTGGGAGGGGGCTGCTGGATTATTGTATACGTAGTATTGGGATAGTTGTGCGGCTGTGAACTAGCCGGAGCAGTATATCCTGGACGGAGGAAACAAAATGGGAGAGAGAAACAGTTCCGTTTAGTGACCGTTACAACGGCACTGGGAAAAAGTGACTTTCACACTTAGGACCACCGCAGCGTCCCCGTGGTCTCATGATCAAAATGCAGGTGCTTGACCGCTATTTATGACGGTCGTTGTATCCCGGGGTCACATGATCCCCTTTTGAGACTTTTTGACAAGCGAAGTCCATGGGGAAGCCATGTTCACTTAACAACCTGATTAGGTTGTTAAGAGCCTGGTGGCGCAGCAGACTAATAGCCTGTTATTAACATTCAGCTGCCTGCAATTACTGTAAGTTCGAATCTCTCCAAGGCTCAAGGTTGACTCAGCCTTCCATCCTTTCTAAGGTAGGTAAATTGAGGACCCAGTTTGTGGGGGCAATAAGTTGACTTTGTATAAATATACAAAAGGATGAAGGCTATTGCTTAACACACTGTAAGCCGCCCTGAGTCTCCGGAGAAGGGCGGCATATAAATCAAATTTTAAAAAAAACAAAAAAAACGCATGACTCACTTAACAACTGCAGGGATCGGCTTAACGACGGTGGCAAGAAAGGTCATAAATGGGGCCGAGCTCACTTAAGCAATGTCTCACTTAACAACATAAATTTTGGACTCTATTGTCGTAAGTCAAGGACTATCTATACTAGGTAACTAGTGAGCTCCTTGTCCTGTTAGAACTAGAGATATCTCCTCCTCTGGTCATTCAATGGGCAAGTCTTCATTTCAGAGGTGGACTTGATCCAAAGAAGGTGAGGAACACCTGAAGTCCAGAAAAAGCCATCGAGAAGAGCAGAGGTTCAAAGCTTGGGAGAAAGTCACCACTGATGTGCGAGATCTCCCACCAACCTCAAAAAATTGAGTCCTTTTGGACCTTAAGCGAGTCCTCTTCGGTTGTAGCTATAAGCATTGCTTCTCCCAAATTTAACCAAGACCACAACTCTACTCAACACCACAAAAAGAATCCTCAAAGTATCTCCAACCCTTTTAAAGCTGAAGTCCCCTTTTCTGAGATGTTCTTGGTTGGTTCCATCTCCACGTGTCAACGGTATTCATTCAAACGGAGCTCCGGGAGAAATTCTTCTCAATGCCCCATAAATCATTTTGTTACTCCCCTTAGTAACCTGGTCCTTCTGCTCTTCTTTGTGTCAAGGCCTAATGACATGGTTCTGGGGTTAATGATTAACTTCTCCAAACAGATCGTTGGCAGGACCAGAGCGGGGAGAAAAAGAATAGATCAGCTATTTCCAAAACCTTTTTGCTCTCTGAGCTTGGTTACTTTCTCACAGACGTTTCATTCCCCAAACTAGCTATCATCATCAATGCTAGTCACAATCCAGTTCAGAGAACATCAAGGACTCCTTATTTCAACCCTGAGCTTCAAATATTCTCCTTTATTGGTACTTTTTCCAAACTAGACAAGGAAAAAGCCAAATCTTTTTAGATACACTCAAATTTCAATGCATCTGTTTCTCAACCTTGGAAGCTTGAAGATGGGTGGACTTCAACTCCCAGAATCCCCTAGCCAGCAGCGGGGGAGGACTTCCATTTTAGCCTTCTGGGAGTTGAAGTCCACCCATCTTCAAGCTTCCAAGGTTGAGAAACACCGATTAGCTCATTGCATCCATCTATCTTTTATAAGCCCTGATGCAATTTTCTTGGTGGGGCTTAAATGCAACAAACAGACCACCTCTGCAGATGTACCAATCATGGTTTCCGCTCTAAAGGGAGGCACAAACCCAGTCCGTTGGGGGTTCAATCCACAAACCATGATTAAAGCAAAGCCAACGTGGTAGACGGACCAAACATTTCTGCAGCGGATATGGTAGTGGGAGTGTTGTTAACAAATAGCCCCAAATCAGGAGTTTTGTAAACCCTTTTCATATGAATTATTATTATGCCTTATTATGCCTGGCTGGGGAATTCTGGGAGTTAAGTCGATCCATCTTAAAAGTTGCCAAGTTTGAGAAACACGCCGTAAATCCCTCCTGGCTGGCTTGCACAAGTTTCCAAACCATAACCATGGTTACATATTCGTTCTTTGGTAATAATTATGATTTATTAATGACTTCTGCATTTTATAGAAAGGCCAGGGTTTTTTTCCCCCTCTTTTAAGGCTCCGTGTATCTTTGCCAGCCTGGTGGTTTAAAAAATACAGATGATCCACCAGTCCTCGCAGGTTACACTGGCCGAGTTCACACCTTACACTAAACCACGAGCAAACTACAAAATATTCCAACCCTTTCTCCTCCTGAACCACCATCATGGCTCCTAATGGAAAAAAAAAAAAAGGGACTTTTCTCATTTTCGAAAGCGATAGTGGAATTCAAAGGCTGGTTTTGAACCAAAGGAAGCGATTACAAAACAAAGTATTTTTTTTTAAGTCCTTGAAAGTTTCAAATGAATCATCACAAGATTCAACCATGTTACCCAAGGTTTTTTTTTCTTTTCAAATGTGCACATCCAAAAGGCCTCTGAATCACAGATGCCCAGTCAGCAGAACTCAAGTTCCCCAATTTTTAAGCTAAAAAACAACAATAACAATGGGTTCCTTGGTGGGGAAGAAAAAAAAAACTTTGGTAGAAGTTTTTGGGAGGAAAAAAAAAAGTCCTTCTCCCAACCCAGCTGGCTGTTTTCCACCTGGGTCCTTCCTTCCTTCCTTCCCTTCCTCTCTAACAAATTCCTTCCTTCCTTCCCAATTCCTACCTAATTCCTCCCTTCTTAACAAATTCCTTCCTCCCAATTTTTCTTTCTTTCCTTCCTTCCATTTTTCCCTTCCTTTCTTCCTCTCTAACAACTTCCTTCCTTCCTTCCAATTTTTCTTTCTTTCCTTCCCTCTTTCCATTTTTTCCTTCCTTTCTTCCTCTCTAACAAATTCCTTCCTTCCTTTCTAACAAATCCATTCCTTCCAATTTTTTTTCCTTCCTTCCTTCTTTCGTGCCCCCTCTCCACCCCTCTTCGCCAACAGGGCGCCCCCCCCCTTCCAGTTATGTCCGGACTGCAATCCCCAACCCCATCGGGATTGATGGGTGCTGTAGTCCCACGGGGCCTGCTGAAGTTGGGCAAGCCAAGTCCAGACTTGGAGGAGGAGGAGGAAGGAGAAGAAGAAAGAGAAGAAGTAGGAGAAGGAGAAGAAGGAAGAGTAGGAGAAGAAGGAGAAGGAGGAGGAGGAGTAAGAGGAGGAGGAGGAGGAGAAATAGAAGGAGGAGGAGGAGGAGAGGGAGAGGGAGAAGAAGAAGAGGAAGAAGAAGAAGAAGAAGAAGAAGAAGAAGAAGAAGAAGAAGAAGAAGAAGGCCTTCAACCCCACCCCACCCCATACACACCCCTTTCTCAAGAACTGGGCTTTCCCTTACTCCAGCTGGCAAGCCCGGAAAGCCACTCTCCCTCCCTCCCCCATCCCCCCAGGCGAGAAAGAAACCCCAGGTAACCCTCCTCCTCCCTCCTTTCCCCCCCCCTTCCCATCCTTTCCTTTCCTTTCCCACGCCCGGAGAGGCACTCTGCCCGCGCTCAGAGGCACTCTTTCCCCAGAGGCAGCACCCTGTCTTCTTCCAAGGGGCGGGAAACCAACCCACCCACCCACCCACCCTTCCTTCCTTCCTTCCTTCCTTCCTTCTTTCTTTCCTTCCTTCCTTCCTTCCTTCCCTTCCTTCTTCCCTTCCTTCCTTCCCACCTTCCCCCTCTCATTCTCACCTGGTCCGGTCCCCGCGGGGAACGGGTAGGGAGGCGCCGGCGGGATGGCCCCGTAGGTCTGGGCTGCTGCATAGTTGCCCGCTGGCCCGTAAGGGCTGTAGGGCGGCGGCCGGTCCTGCAGCAGCGGCTTGCTGTCCATCGCGATCGGGGGGGCGGGGGGGGCCGGGGGGGGGGACCTGAGAGAAGACTGGAGCTAGCTGGAATTCTCTTTTTTTTTTTCTTTTAGGTAGGACCGAGGCTCAGACCCGGGAAGGCTGCTGGCTCCCGACTGCAGGCAGCAATTGGACCCAAAGCCGGCGGGGCATGGGGTGGGATAGGGAGGGGAGGGGGGGGGCAACCCCGGAGGAAGCTCCGCTCGGAAGGGTCTCTCTCCCACCCCGCCGCAGAAGAAGCAGCAGCAGCAGCAATGCAACTGCTTTGTGCCTGCGGGGCGGCGGCAAGTCAGCCCGGTCACAAGACTGGAGGTCACGTGATTTCCTCGGATTGCAACATATTCCTCCCCCCCCCCCTTTTTTTTTTTTTCTTTCTCTTCCTCCTCCTCCTCCTCTTCCCCCTCCCCTCCCGCCCGGTGAGAGTGGGGAGGGGAGGGGAAAAGGGAGGGAAGGAAGGGGAAAAAAAAGAAAAACCTCTTAAAGGGAGGGGAGGAGGCGAATATAAAATCAAATGCTCTATTATTATTATTATTATTATTATTATTATTATTATTATTATTTAGTTAATCTTTAGTGAGATTCACAGCCTTTGAGGCTGGTTAATAGCTCAGCAGCTCGAGTCCTAACCAAGGACCTAGGAACTGTTAAGGTATTGGATTATTATTATTATTATTATTATTATTATTATTATTATTATTATTATTATTTAATCTTTAGTGAGATTCACAGCCTTTGAGGCTGGTTAATAGCTCAGCAGCTCGAGTCCTAACCAAGGACCTAGGAACTGTTAAGGTATTGGATTATTATTATTATTATTATTATTATTATTATTATTATTATTATTATTATTATTATTATTATTATTCTAAATGTTTTATAAACAAACATTTTTTTAAAAAAACTTTTTTTTAAAAAAAAACTTTTTTGATTTAATTAAAAACATCACACAACCCAGAAAAAAAAAAGAACACAAAACAGGACACAACATATACAATATGTTGTATATATACAACATATATGTATATATAACATATACAATACAAGTAAAACAGGACACAACATATCCAACATTTAAAGGCGATATCTTATTTCTTAAGGAAAATAACATCGGTAAATTTTTAACTTTTTGTTTTTGAAAATGTTATCTAATTTGAGGTTCTGTTTTAATTGGGCCGAACTATGTTATAATAATAATTTGAATTAGCAATTTTATGATGTTTGTGTACCTATATTTTTTTTGACTGTACACCGCCTTGAGTCCTACGCGGTATAGAAATGTAATAAATAAACAAAATAAATAAATAAATAAATAAATAAATTGTATTTCTCAGTATATATCCCCACCTCTCGCCTTATATAACGATACTTTTTGAAGTTTTGTTGTGACTCTGTTGTGTCTCATTGGTACACGATTTGGTTCAAATCTTTTAGGATCATCTTCTTTTTATTTGGGTTTCCTTTTCTCCAGCCGTTGATGCCACTTTTGCCAAACCAGATAGTATTCAGATTCTTCCTTTTCTTGGATTTCTTTAGTGAGTTTGTCCATCTCGGCACGTTCCATTATTTTTTATTTATTGATTTGTTTGTTTTAATTTGTATAGCGCCCTTCTCCAGCAGGACTCAGGGCGGTGAACAGCCAGAATAAAACAGAACATACAAAATTTAAAAACAGTTTAAAAATAATTAAATATTTTGGCCGCAATTTAAAACAACCCAATTAAAATCAATTAAATTTAACCAAAAACAGTGGGATCAAGCTAGCCCGGTATTATTCGATATTATTTTATCTTGTGTTGGGATTTCTTCCGATTTCCAATTTTGTGCAAAGATGATTCTCGCTGCAGTCAGAATATTTGGTAATTAAATATAATAGCACCAAAAATACCATTAAAACCGGGAAACATATTTATTGGGTATACTCACAAATAGCTATGAAAAAGAAACAATAAATAACATTTTAAATAGTGTAAATAAAGAAACGAATGTTTGTTTTTCTTTCATTCGGCGCTGTGATTTCAAGTTTTTCAATAACAGGGTTTTATTTCAAGTCCAAGCCTAACAAGAGCCTGATTACAAAAGACAATGGAAATAATAACCATTGTTGCAACATCAAAGAATAACAAAAAGAGTTGTTGGAAGGGGGCCTCGGGAGGTCCTCTAGTCCAACCCCCCCGCTCCAGCTCCAAGCAGGAAACCAACCCATAGTAAGTTTTTTAGACATCTTCTTCCCCCACTTTCCAGCTCTGACTGGCTGGCTGGGGATTCTGGGAGTTGAAGTGGGGCAAGGGAAAAAAAATATATTGACTGATTCCTGTTCTTGGCTTTTTTTAGATTTGATCCAGTGGTGAAATCCATTTTTTTTACTACCGGTTCTCTGGGCGTGGCTTGGTGGGTGTGGCAGGGGAAGGATACTGCTAAATCCCCATTCCCACCCCACTCCAGGGGAAGGATAGTGCAAAATCCCCATTCCCACCCCACTCCAGGGGGAAGGATACTGCTAAATCCCCATTCCCTCCCCACTCCAGGGGAAAGGATACTGCTAAATCCCCATTCCCACCCCATTCCAGGGGAAGGATACTGCAAAATCCCCATTCCCACCCCACTCTAGGGAAGGATACTGCAAAATCCCCATTCCCACCCCACTCTAGGGGAAGGGATACTGCAAAATCCCATTCCCTCCCCCACTCCAGGGGAAGGGATATTGCAAAATCCCCATTCCCACCCCATTCCAGGGGAAGGATACTGCAAAATCCCCATTCCCACCCCACTCCAGGGGAAGGATACTGCAAAATCCCCATTCCCACCCCACTCCAGGGGAAGGATACTGCAAAATCCCCATTCCCACCCCACTCCAGGGGAAAGGATACTGCAAAATCCCCATTCCCACCCCATTCCAGGGGAAGGATACTGCAAAATCCCCATTCCCACCC
This sequence comes from Pantherophis guttatus, assembly GCF_029531705.1. The sequence continues at coordinate 1,051,574 of NW_026844042.1, forward strand.
CACTCTAGGGGAAGGATACTGCAAAATCCCCATTCCCACCCCACTCCTGGGGAAAGGATACTGCAAAATCCCCATTCCTAGTTTGTGATTTAGCACACTTGGGCGAACCCGGCAGTTTTAACTTATGGAAGAGACCAACCCTGGAACAAACCAAGGTTTGGTACCCCCCCCCTCCTGAACCCCTCCTGTGTGTTTTTAGGCCAGCAGCAAACCCCAGAAAAATGCTTGTTTCATAGGCTTGAAATCATCCTGTTCCAAAGAAGCGAGTGGAGGGGGGGGAGAAAACACCCCAAATTGCAGAAGATCCTGCCTTGGGATCCTTTCCCCACGACCTGCCGGACACGTGTCTTGTCAGAAGCTTGTCCACTCCCGGATCGTGACGTCACACGGCCAAGCGAACAGCTGCTGCTTCCATCCGCCCGCAAAGCAGGGGGCGGGGGAATGGAACGCTGTGTAACCATCTGATTCTCCCGCCGGCCAATCGGAGCCGAGGCGTCCGTGCTGCCAGCCAATGAGGAGGCGCCCCTTCAGTGGTGGTGGTGGTGGTGGGGAGGAGCGTTCTATTTCCTTGTGTTGCAGCTTTTGCTGCGCGTTTGCTCGCCGGCCGCGGAAGAAGCGAAGCCAAAACGAACCGGAGGATCAGGTAGAAAAGAGACGGCCGGGGGGGCTCCCATTGGAGGAGAAAGAGGGATCCGATGCAACCCCTTCCTTTCCGGGTGATGATCGTTTAGAAGGTCCCCCCCCTTCCCTCCCCAGAACCCCTTGGTTGTGATGGGCTACTATAGAAATCAAAGCAATAAATTAAATTAAATTAAATTAAATTAATTAAATTATTATATTATATTATATTATATTATATTATATTTATATTATATTATATTATATTATATTATATTAATTATATATATTATTTATATTATATTATTTATATTATATTATTATATTATATTATATTATATTAATTATATTATATTATATTATATTATATTATATTATATTATATTATATTATATTATATTATATTATATTATATTATATTATATTATTAAACTTTCAAAAACCAGGGTCTCTCTTCGACCGCTTTTTGCCATGGCTAGCATCCGCACCTTGCCATTAAACCCCCCCCCCCACTCCCAAGATTGCTTCGGTTTTGCAGGGCGTGTTAAAAGAGGAGGGTAACAGTAACAAGAGCTGGAAGGGCTCCTTGGAGGTCATCCAGTCCAACCCGCCTCGGTGGTGCAGCGGACTAAAGTGCTGTTAAGCTAAGCTAGCGCTTAGCTGCCTGCCGGTTAGTGCGAGTTCGGAATCTCACCAGGTTCAAGGTGAGACTCAGCCTTCCATCCTTTGGAGGTAGGTAAATTGAGGACCCGGATTAAGCTAGCTTTGTAGAGAACAACACCGCTTGGGAGGGCCGAAAGCCCTAATAAGCAGGTATATACGTAAAAAGTATGCAGGCTGTTGCTATAATGCATTGTAAGCCGCCCTGAGTCTACGGAGAAGGGCGGCATATAAATTGGACTAATAAATAAATAATAAATAAATAAACCCCCTGCTCACCGCAGGAGAGCTGTCCTAGGGATTCGAACCGCCGAACTGCCGAACCTTTCTGATCGGCAAGCCCAGTGTCTTAGCCACTGAGCCACCTAAGGGACAACTGGTGACCTTTAGGTTATTTTTATTTCGTTTTTTATTCCGCCTTGATTATTTTCTAGCCCACCCCCGGCGTGGATTTGCACCCCTCCCACCCACTATCCTTCTTCATTTCCCCCCCTCTTCTGATAATAGTAGAATCGCAGGTGTTGTGATGGGCAGCCCTAGAAACCGTTAAATCAAATCAAATAATATGCCCCCCCTTTTTTTCTTGAAGACTTTCTTTCTTCCCCCCCTCCGTCATCTGAACCCCAAAATCCCTTTACAATTGACTGGCTTTTCATTGGAAAGGAGCCAGCTGGCATCTCGGGTTTGGTTTAACTCTGGAGCAAGTCCAGTTGGATTGAAGGGGAAGGGATATAAGCGTAGAGCTGGCTTTCCTGTAAATGCGATTAAAAAATAAATTAATTAATCCGGAGTGCTGCCTGGAACTCCCGGATAGAGAGAGAAAGAGAGAGAGAGAGAAGAGAGAGAGAAGAGAGAGAGAGAGAGAGAGAGAGAAGAGAGAGAGAGAGAGAGAGAGAGAGGGTTGCCAAGGCGACAAATTAAAACAATGTTTTGGGGGATAATGAAAGCATTATTTAAGATATAGTGCAGAGTTGTGTTCTTGTTTTCCCGTTCCAACTGACTTGGTAATTGGTCCTGCTTTGTCTACCGTATGACGTCCCTTTATATTGTTTTTTGCTGCCCCTATGATCTGCCCCATTTCTGTGAATTGTGGGACATTTTTCCTATTGCAGCCACCTCCCCCAGACCCTGTTCTGACTCCGGAAAGTAAAACTGCCCTTTGGGAGTAACCAGGTTAGGAATGAGTCCTGTGTAAACCCCCTTAAAATAGAGCGTTTGTAGCATAAGGTGGAATTATGAGGTCCTTGGTGCTCTCTGAATTTGGTGGTTTTCTTGAAGATGAGCCAACTAGGTAACATCATCAGTGCTAGAAAGGAATGCGGGATGGAGGAGGAGGAGGACTGTGTGGTCCTTGGTGATTTCTGGGCTTGATGGTTTTCTTGTAGACGTTTCATGACCAAACTAGGTAACATCATCAGTGCTAGAGGCGACTTGTGAAGAGGAGGAGGACGTGGAGGACTGTGGGGTCCTTGGTGCTCTCTGAACTTGGTGGTTTTCTTGAAGATGAGCCAACTAGGTAACATCATCAGTGCTAGAAAGGAGTGCAGGATGCAGGGAGGAGTGGGAGGAGGACTGTGTGGTCCTTGGTGATTTCTGGGCTTGGTGCGGCAGTGAAATCCGGCTCACGCGAACCGGTAGAAGGCTCCGCCCACCCGCTGGGACATTATTACGTCCTGCTTTTGACCCTCTGTGCATGTGCAGAAGGCTCTCTCTCCGCATGCGCAGAAGAGGCACATGTGAGCGTAGCGAGCGAGCGCTCGCGCTCACATTCCCGAACCGGTAGCGAAGGTAAGTCCGTTTCACCACTGGCTTGGTGGTTTTCTTGTGGACATTTCGTGACCCAACTAGGTAACATCATCAGTGCTAGAAAGGAGTGCAGGGAGGAGGTGGTTGAGGGCCTTGGTGCTTTCTGGGTTTGGCGGTTTTCCTGCAGACGTTTCATGAACCAACTAGCTAACATCATCAGGGCTAGAAGGAAGTGAGGTTGCTCTCTTTACATACAAGTGGCTTGTCAGTATCCGTGCTTGTTCCTTGATTATAGTGTTGTTTATTGTTTCAATAAAGGAGAATATTTGTAACAAAATAAGACATCCCCTGATAATAAGCCCAATCGGGCTTTTGAGCGCATGCACTAAAATAAGCCTTCTCCGAAAATAAGCCCTCCCCGAAAATATTTAAACACATGCGTGGCCAGTCCCCGCCATTTCCTCTGGTTTCCTCCACGCGCCCCAAAATAATAAGACCTCCCCGATAATAAGGCCAAGCACTTATTTCGGGGTTCAAAAAAATATAAGACAGGGTCTTATTTTCGGGGAAACACGGTAGGTAACATCAATACTAGTGTTTATTATATGATTGTCTGAGTTGGTAGTTCCTTGATTGGAGTCTTAATTGTTGGGTCAGATATTAATCTTGATGTTAATCTCTATTTATCTGGGTGTTGAGTGCTGGGAAGGAGGTCTTTCGGTCTCTTATTTACTTTTTGATTACTTCTTTTGAACGGTGTGTAAATGACATTTATCTCTCTGTGCCCGTTGATGGCTGATTTGTCTGAGGCTTCCAGGAATCTGCTAATGTGTTTTTTTTTTTTTTTGGACTGGCGATGCTCACAGCTTCCCCGATGGAAACGATGGCGAAGTCTTTTCCAAGTGTTGCGCAATTAAAGAGTAAACCCCTTACCCATCTCTGCCCCTTGTATTTTCCAGCCATGAGCGGCTCCCAATCGCTCCTGTGGGCTGTGGATATTTTTGGGAGAGTGTACACATTATCCACTACCGGCCAGTACTGGGAGCTGTGTAAAGATGGAGAACTGGAAGTGAAACGAGTTTCGGCCGTCAAACAATGCTGTTGGGGACTCGTTTGCGACCATCAAATCTACGTTTATGTCCACTCCAGTGATGTCCCCATCCGGTTCAAAGAAGAAACCTATGAGAATCAGGTACAGAGAGCGCAGACTTAGAGAAGGGATCTTGGGCAGGGGTGAAATGCTACCGGTTCATACCAGTTTGAGCGAACCGGTAGCGGCAGTGGTGGGTGGTTCGGTGAATTGGTAGCGGCGGCAGCACGAGGCTCCACCCACCCACTCGGAGGTCATTACTTCCTGGTTTTAACCAGGAAGTAACCTGTTTTTTTACCCTCTGCACATGCGCAGAAGGCTTTGCACATGCGCAGAGAGTCGAAAATTGCACATGATGCATGTGTGCACTTCCGAACCGGTAGGGAAGATAAATAGATTTCCCCCATGGTCTTGGGGGGGGGTGTCATCCAACCCAACTCTCTTTTGTGCTCGGTGCAGACTCCGCTAAAGGATTTTTTGAGCCATCTGGCTTCAAGATTCTCCGTCCAGGAGAATTTCCACTTCAAGTGGCAGCCTGTTCCACTGGTTGACGGCTTTGTAGAGTCAGAAAGCAGCCTCTAAATTCTAACAAAATCTGCTGTTGGATGAGGTCATTGGGATGTGTGACTGTTTCTTCCTTTGCCCCCCTTCTCTGGCAGCGCTGGAACCCGGTGGTGGGCTTTTGCGACAGTCTGCTGCCCAGCGACCGCTGGCAATGGAGTGACGTGAGTGGGCTGAAGCATCAGCAGCTGGAAAGCTTTTTGCTGCCGTCGCCTCACTGGGAGTGGGAGTCTGACTGGTACGTGGATGAAAATTTTGGAGGGGAAGCCACAGAGAAAGGGGTAGGTGAACCGTATGGGATCTGCCTTCTTTGGGGGAAAAGCCGTGTTTAAAAGGGAATGTGGGCCTGGAAAAGTTACTGTCAGACTTCGATGCTATCTCAAAATAAATGAATTTCCAAACTGCCAATCTTTAAGGAAGTCTTTTCTTTATTCGAGCCCAGCAACCGGATCATGACTCAATGTGGACAAGACTGACCTTTTGCCCCCTAATCCCTCCCTTTCCGATCCCCAGTTCTCTGCTTCTTATTGGCTATCTTCCAAGTCACTTTCCAAACTTCTTGTCTCGTCATTTCACAGGAATGTCTCCCCCCCTCCTCATTTCCACGACGACCAGGCTTCAAAGGGATTTAGCAGGCAAAAGTTCAGAGCTTATCTCTCCTCTCTATGCCAGCGCTGAGGCGCTGACAGTTACTTCAGTTCAGGGGTGAAATCCAGCAGGTTCTGATAGGTTCTGGAGAACCGGTAGCAGAAATTTTGAGTAGTTCGGAGAACCGGCAAATACCACCTCTGGCTGGTCCCAGAGTGGGGTGGGAATGGGGATTTTGCAGTCTCCTTCCCCTGGAGTGGGGTGGGAATGGAGATTTTGCAATAGCCTTCTCCTGCCATGCCCACCAAGCCACGCCCACCAAGCCACGCCCACAGAACCGATCATGTGAATAGGAAAATGCAATTTTCTTTTTTCCCGTTCCCTCTACCATAATAAATTACTGGGAAAATGCCCTGTCCCTTCTCACAAAGTTACCCAAAGTTTTAACAAGCCTATTTTGTAAATCCATTTTTTTTAAAAATGACACGGGTTATTGTCTTAATTTGTTATTTGTATATCCCTTTTAAGACATGCTTCAGTTTATTTTCCTTTTTTTTTTTTCTGACCGTGGTTTGATCAAAGAGGCTATTCATTCGCTCCTCTTCAGAGCTCAAAAATTGCTGGAGGCTGCTGCTCCTGGCAAGGAGCAGCTGTCTGGAGCACTTGTGGGCAATCTCACGTCCTCTCCTTGTCCGGAGTGGAATTATAAAAAACAAGACTACTCACTGGCTCTCCCTTCCTTCCTTCCTTCCTTCCTTCCTTCCTTCCTTCCTTCCTTCCTTCCTTCCTTCCTTCCTTCCCAAGCTATAGCAGAGTTATATACTGCTTTACAGCCCTCTCTAAGCAGGTTACAGAGTCGTTTATTGCCCCAATAATCTGGGTCCTCATTTTACCCACCTCAGAAGGATGGAAGGCTGAGTCAACCTTGAGCCGGTCAGGATCGAACTCCTGGCAGTGGGCAGTCCGTTTGAAATTCTGCATTCTAACCACTGTGCCACCATGGCTGGCTTCCTTCCTTCCTTCCTTCCTTCCTTCCTTCCTTCCTTCCTTCCTTCCTTCCTTCCTTCCTTCCTTCCCTTTCCTCTCTTCTCCTCTCCTCTCCTCTCCTCTCCTCTCCTCTCCTCTCCTCTCCTCTCCTCTCCTCTCCTTTCCTCTTTCCTTTCCTTTCCTCTCCTTTCCTTCACAAGCAATAGCAGACTTATATACCGCTTCACAGTGCTTTTACAGCTCTCTCTAAGCGGTTTACAAAGTCAGCCTATTGCCCCCAACAATCTGGGTCCTCATTTTACCAACCTTGGAAGGATGGAAGGCTGAGTCAACCTTGAGCCTGGTGAGATTCGAACTGCCAAATTGCAGGCAGCCGGTGATCAGCAGAAGTAGCCCTGCAATACTGCACTCTAAGTCATAAAATGGGGGCAAAACTCACTTAACAAGTGTGTCACTTAGCAACAGGAATGTTGGGGTCGTAAGTCAAGGACTACTTGTACTTTGAGCTCTTTGCAGCCTTGATTCTCACGGGTTCATCACGTTCTACCTCGGTCACTTTGTTCTTCTTTTGAAGGGCTGGACCTACGCCATCGACTTCCCAGCTACGTACACCAAGGACAAGCGATGGAATTCCTGCGTCCGACGAAGAAAGTGGATTCGGTACAGAAGGTACAAAGCGCGGGACACCTGGGCAAAGGTGTGTGCTGCTTTCCTTTCTTTCTCTCTCTTTTTCTTCTTTTTTTCTCGCAATGTCTGATATGTCCAGAGTTGGTTGAGCGTGGCTTCCTGAGAAAGCATAAATCACAATCTTAAGTCCCCCAAAAAACCTCTTTTTATTGAGACGGCTGTGAATTACGGTCATTCACAGCCCGTAACGATTCACAAACAGTCTGTGCAGATTCCGACTGAGGTCTGCTCGAGTGGCCACAGTCGTTCAGGGTAATGTTGGTAAGCACCCACCTTTTATCTCCCTTGAACCGTTGCCAGAGACCTAATTGTCAATTTCGTTTTGCAAGGCCAAACGGAGCACAGAGTCAAACGGAGCTTCTCAGAGCTTGAACGGACTATATGAACTAATTGCTTCCTGCAAAGGCTCACGTCCGTTTGCTCCTCTTTTATGTCTTACGGGAGGGGCCAATCAACTCCAAGCCTTACTCCTGAGTTGCCCTTTTTTTTCCTTAATTGTTTTTGCCTTCTGGCAGATCACAACAGAGCATGGCCGAGCACTTCTGCTTTGTTCAGGTAGCTGTAGTTTCTTGGGTGCTGAAAGGCAGATAAAAGTGAGGATTGTCCCCTCTCTAGATTGTTTAAGGATATTTGCAATTTTCCCACAATACCTCTTGGGAGAAAAAATATAGATCTTGTGGTTTTTAATAAGAATTAGAAACCATGTTTTGTTTTTCCCAATCGATTTTTCTGGCAGGCCTCTCTGCTGTTTCTCGTTTTAGAAGGTACTGCGGGGTTTCCAGAGTAGAGGATGTCCCATCGTGGAGTTCAGCAAGGACTTCTGAATGCATTCTTCTGGCCTTCAGAAGAACCATTCAATAACTCTTAGGTCTTTCTCCTTTCCTTTTTCTTTTTCTTTTTTTTTAATTTTGAGATAGATTCCACCCCATCAAGATTCGAAGCAGTTACCAGATCCTTTTAATGACATCTCCGTGGGAGGCTGGGAAATCACCGATGAACCTCTGGGTCGACTCTCGGTCTGGACTGTCACTCTACAAGGCAAAGTAACGCCCCTTATTAATTATGCACTATGTGAAAATTCCTTTCCCCCCCCTTTTCTCTTATTGATTGATTGATTGATTGATTGATTGGTTCGATTTATATGCCGCCCTTCTCCGGAGACTCAGGGCGGCTTACAATAGCCTTCATACTTTTGTATATACCTACTTAGTAGGGCTTTCGGCTCCCCCTAAGCGGTGTTCTTTTATATATATATATATATATACACAAAGTCAGTTTATTGCCCCCACAATCCGGGTCCTCATTTTACCTACCGACTCTCAGCTGTTTTGTTGCGGCCTCTGCTGATTGCTGCAAGGAGGTAAATTGCTGGGAGCAATTTTTTTTTCCTTGTGCTAATCAAGCTATGCTGAAAACGAAACTGAAAGTAAAGCAGGCTGTTTGCTGTTTGCTGCAATGAGGCAAAATTGCTGGGAGGCAGAGGCAGATTTCTTTTTCTTCTTTTCCTCACCAAAAAAGGTAGGTGCGTCTTATAGTCCGGAGCGTCTTATACTTTTAAAAATATGGTAAAGGTTTGCCTCCTTCTGATTAATTGTGCCTGAAAAAACGACCTTGTCTTCCTAGATCTGGTATCGAAACGATGTCACTCATCACAATCCAGAAGGATCTTCCTGGAGCTTAATCCCTGCTCCAGCCGAAGTCATACAGATCAGCTGCGGACCGTACGATCTCCTCTGGGCCACCTGCTGGGAAGGACAGGCGATTGTGAGAGAAGGGATCGACCGAAACAACCCCCAGGGTAGGCCCATGGGTGACCCCAAGGGAGCTGGTTCTCTGCTGTGGAGTTGTTCTGAGCTAGGCTCCCTTAAAAAGCGGGAAGCAGGAGTGGGTCCCGGCAAAACCTCTTTTATTTACACGACCGCGAATTCCTTTCATTCACAGTCAGCACGGCCTGTCCAAACAGTTTTTCAAAGGAATATTTATCAACACAGACCTTATCTCGCTTGGCAGGCTGCCACGTAACTTGTTTCCAAATACAGAGTAAGGCCAAACTTGGCACAGAGTCTCTTAGAGTCACGAACAGAACTTTCCACTCTTGAAACGACCGACCGAACGAATTGTTTCCTGCAAAAGCCCCCTCCCCATTCACTCCCCTTTTGTTTCCTATCGGAAGGGCCAATCATCTCCAAGGTGTGGCTTTACTCCCGAGTTGACCCTGCTTTCTGAGTTGTTCTTGTCTTTTGGCAGCTCTGCACATGTGCAAACTGGGAACAGGCTCCAGCTGTTCCTCTGCCTCACTACTGTCTATCTCCCTCTCTGCCTCCGATGCAGAGCTCTCGTCTGAGCTTTCCCCACCCCCAGGACCATCCCATGTTCCTCCCCAACCTCCTCACTGTCTGACTGCTACCAGCTCCGCTGGCTGCCAGCGGGCTACAACAGGAGTTGGGATCATCCTTCTATTGATTTCTGCCTCTTTTCTTTGGGCAGGAACGTCATGGACAATTGTGGATCCACCAGTTGCCGACAATGGGATTTCACACGTGTCTGTTGGTGTGAACGTGGTCTGGGCAGTCACGAAAGACAGAAAAGTGAGTGGCTTTTGGAGCTGTGTAGGTTGGCTACGTTGCTAGTCCTGTTGATTGTAGGAGAATTTGAAAAGACTGATCTTTTTTTAGCAAAGTATTTGTATTATACATTTTCCTTGGTTATACATAACGTTTCCATTTCTGCAACGGCAGTGTACTGTCTGTATCAAATCTCTTTTAAATACACATATTGCGTATTATTTGAGTATTGAATATTATTGAGTCTGTCATCTGCACCTCTATAACTGTCTGGTTCTGCAACCCAACAAGACAGACACAGACTTCAGAGGATAATTAGAACTGCAGAAAAAACAATTCCTACCAACCTGCCTTCCATTGAGGACCTATATAGTGCACGAGTCAAAAAGAGGGCTGAGAAAATATCTATAGACCCCTCGCATCCTGGACATAAACTGTTTCAACTCCTACCCTCAAAACGACGCTATAGAGCACTGCACCCCAGAACAACTAGACACAAGGACAGTTTTTCCCCAAACGCCATCACTCTGCTAAACAAATAATTCCCTCAACACTGTCAAACTATTCACTAAGTCTGCACTACTATTAATCTTCTCATCGTTCCCACCACCCATCTCCTCCCACTTATGGCTGCGACCTTGTTGCTTGTATCCTTACGATTTATATTGATATTGTTCCTGATTGCTTATTTGTTCCCTATGACTATCATTAAGTATTGTACCTTATGATTCTTGACAAATATATCTTCTCTTTTATGTACACTGAGAGCATGTGCACCAAAGACAAATTCCTTGTGTGTCCAATCACACGGCCAATATTTTTTTAAAAGTTCTATTCTATAGTTTTATACACACCATAATTTATTTATTTATTTTATTTTATTTTATTTTATTATTTTATTTCATTATTTTTTATTTATTTATTTTTATTTTATTTTATTATTTTATTTTATTTTATTTTATTATTTTATTAGATTTTTATACCGCCCTTCTCCCACAGGACTCAAGGCGGTGAACAGCCAAGAATAAAAACATCACATACAAAATTTAAAATTTTAAAAAAAGAATTAAACAAAATTTTGGCCCAATAAGTTTAAAACACCCAACTAAAATCTATTTACAATTGAAAATTACAACTATTATTCTCATAATACATGCAATATAAGACGGATCTTTTATCCACTACAAATATTTACCTGAATAAAGATGGCCCATTCTGGGATTTACCTCAAGCAAATCTGGGACGAGACTGTTGCTGTTATTCATAACTTGTTCCAGTGTCAGGATTTTACGGGGCTCATTTTGGTCGGGGAAGTGGGGGGGGAAGAGAAACCCCAAAGCTTCCATCCCTGACGTGAGGATTTTTCTCATCTAGATCTGGTTCAGGCGTGGGGTGAACTCCTACAATCCTTGTGGCACCAGCTGGGTCGAGATGATTGGTGAAATGCAGATGGTGGACGTGGGCTTAAATGACCAGGTGAGTCTCAACGGGGGTGTTGGGGGGGAGGTAGATTTTCCAAAGAAGTAACTGAGAACTCAACTGCGTGTTGCTTCATTTGCACGTAGTTAAGATAAGCATTTTTGCAGTTTTCAATCTCTGGTTATGTCTGCTTCCCAACAACATCCTCCAGGAGAAAGTCAAAGGATGGATAGTTTCATAGTTGGATATTCCTTCTGGAGGGCAGATGTGATGCTTCCTGTTCATCTCTCCTCTCGTCTCCTCCCCTCTCTTCCCCTCCCCTTCCTTCCTCCCTTCCTCTCTCTCTCTCTCTCTCTTCCTTTCCTCTCCTCTCCTCCCCTTCCTTCCCTCTGTCCCTCTGTCTCTCTCTTCCTCTCTTCTCCTCCTTATTTTATATTTCCTCTCTTTTCTCCTCTCCTTATTTTATATTTCCTTCTCTCTCTTCTCCTCTTCTCCTTCCTTATTTTATATTCCCTCTCCTCTCCTCCTTATTTTATATTTCCTCTCTTTTCTCCTCTCCTCCTTATTTTATATTTCCTTCTCTCTCCTCTTCTCCTTCCTTATTTTATATTCCCTCTCCTCCTTATTTTATATTTCCTCTCTTTTCTCCTCTCCTCCTTATTTTATATTTCCTTCTCTCTCCTCTTCTCTCCTCATTTTATATTTCCTTCTGTCTCCTCTCCTCTCCTCTCCTCCTCTTCTCCTTCCTTATTTATATATTCCCCTCCTCTCCTCCTTATTTTATATTTCCTCTCTTTTCTCCTCTCCTCCTTATTTTATATTTCCTTCTCTCTCCTCTTCTCCTTCCTTATTTTATATTCCCTCTCCTCCTTATTTTATATTTCCTCTCTTTTCTCCTCTCCTCCTTATTTTATATTCCCTCTCCTCTCCTCTTCTCTCCTCATTTTATATTTCCTTCTGTCTCCTCTCCTCTCCTCTCCTCCTCTCCTCCTTCCTTATTTTATATATCCTTCTCTCTCCTCCCCTCCCCTCCTTTTATCTTCCTTTCCTTTTCCCCCCTTTTCCCTTTCCCCCCCCCTCCCCTTCTTTTCTCTCGTATCCATTTCCTTCCCCTTCCCTTCCGACGCAGGTTTGGGGGATCAGCTGTGAGGACCGAGCGATCTACTTCCGTCAAGGCGTCACGCCAAGCGAGCTGAGCGGGAAAATGTGGAAAGCCATTGCCTGCAACCGAGAGAGCGACCAATCTCAAACCGGCAGCTCCACCAGCCTCCTTAGGTAAGCAACCGTTATCCGAAGCAGAGTACAGAACACCCAATGTTACAATCAGGGGAGAAATGCTCCCGGTTCGGACCGGATCACCCGATCCGGTAGCGATGGCGGCGGGTGGTTCGGAGAACCGGTAGCAAAAATCCCTGCGCCCCCCCCCCCCACCATGCCCAGCTGAGCCGCACGATCATCAGAGGCTTTTTTTTTTTTTTCACTTTTAAACGCATTTTTTCTACAACCTCTTCCAACGAAACCTCTTGGCCGAAGAGGTGGTTAAAAAAAATGCTTTGAAAAGTCTCTGACGATCCCAGCTGAGTTGCCTGATAGTCAGAGAGGCTTTTCAAAGCATTAGAAAAAATGCTTTGAAAAGTTAAAAAAAAAAAAAAAAAGCTGGCCACGCCCACCCAGTCCCATTACCCTCCACCACCACCAAGCCACGCCCACAGAACTGGTAGTAACAAATTTTACATTTCACCCCTGGTGTGCATGGGCACGCCGGAAACCAGAAGAACAGCTGGCAACAGCGCATATGCCCACAGAGAGGGCTCTGCACGCATGCCATAAGTTTGCCATCACGGCTTTATTTGATGTTGCAAGAAAAAAAATAATTTTGGGGGGGAAAAGACATACAAACTTAAATTAAATTATTAAACTCACCAGTGTTTCCATCCACCACAACAGGGATAACGGAGAGTAAGATCTGTTTTTCCCCTCTTGCATCTCCAGCGCCGGCTGCTTCTTTACGGACGACATCAAAGAACAAAGCCCCTCCGTCTTCCAGAGCGATGGAGAGTCCCAAGCGGAGGCAGAATCCCTTGTGAACGATGCTCACCTTCCTGGACCTGGTCCCGAGACCCCTAAGAGCCCCCATCCGGTCCCGGAGCTGAATATTGACCCATTAGCCACTGTTCTGGATGAAGCCACCGCCGGATCAGATGGAGACCATCAAGTTGGCCCAGATAATAAACCTCTCTCCAATCTGGACTCGCTTCCACCGAAGCCTCAGTGGACCAACATCGACCTAAAAGAGGCCAGCAGGATGTCCAAAGCGACTGTGCTTGCCGAGACCTCCAGTTTGTCTTCGTTCTTACCGGCTGGGGTCGAGGATCATTTTGTGACCGATGATCTTCCCCTCTGGATTTGGGTCTCCAGCAGAGGCTGCCTTGTAGATTCGCAGAGCCCGCTGAAATGGTTCACAGCTCAGTCAGGTGGGTGGTGATAGCGACAGCGATAGCGCTTAGACTTATATGCCGCTTCGTAGTGCTTTTGCAGCCCTCTCTAAGCGGTTTACAGAGTCAGCCTGGAGGAGCAGTCCTGTATCAATTTTTTTCAGGACCATCGTAAATGGTTGAAAGTTGAGAACTAATTTTTTTTTTTTTTTTTTGGTGCTTGTTTTTAATCCTTGTTACCATCTGCCACTCAAGAGTCGTTGGGAGTGGAGCAGGATAGAAATACCAAAAACTTTCTAAGGGAAGAATGAAATGAAATGAAATGAAATAATGAAATGAAATGAAATGAAATAATGAAATGAAATGAAATAATGAAATGAAATGAAATGAAATGATGAAATGGAGTGGAGTGGAGTGGAGTGGAGTGGAGTGGAGTGGAGTGGAGTAGGGTAGGGTAGGGTAGGGTAGGGTAGGGTAGGGTAGAGTAGAGTAGAGTAGAGTAGAGTAGAGAGTAGAGTAGAGTTGGAAGGGACCTTGGAGGTCTTCTAGTCCAACCCTCTGCTTAGGCAGGAAACCCTACACCACTTCAGACAAATGGTTGTCCAACATCATCTTAAAAACTTCCAATGTTGGAGCATTCACAACTTCTGGAGGCAGGTTGTTCCACTGATGAATTGTTCTAACTGTCAGGAAACTTCTCCTTAGTTCTAGGTTGCTTCTCTCCTTGATTAGTTTCCACCCATTGCTTCTTGTCCTGCCTTCAGGTGCTTTGAAGAATAGCTTGACTCCCTCTTCTTTGGAGCAGCCCCTAAGATATTGGAAGACTGCTATCAATCACTGCTTGATCGGGAATTCTCTTTTTTTTTCCTCCCCTGTTATAGCTTTAACCTCCTGCTCTCAATCCTTGGCACTTTCCATCAGCCCCAGCCATACTGCCCAATGGAGGAAGCAAATATTTCGCCAGCTGTCGGAAAGGACCCACCGAGAGTTGGACAATTTCAGACATTACGAACAGGCGGTGGAGCAGGTAAAGTAGAGAGAGGGGAGGGGGGTGTAACAGGGTTTTGGGCCAATAACTAGGAGACACTGAGTTCTGGTCCCGTATTAGCCATGAAACCCGGCTCAGTGACTTTGGACCAATCACTAGGAGTCAGTGAGTTCTAGTTCCGTCTTAGCCATGAAAGCCAGCTCAGTGACTTTGGACCAATCACTAGGAGTCAGTGAGTTTTAGTTCCGTCGTCTTAGCCATGAAAGCCAGCTCGGTGACTTTGGGCCAATCACTAGGAGTCAGTGAGTTCTAGTTCCGTCTTAGCCATCAAAGCCAGCTCAGTGACTTTGGGCCAATCACCAGGAGACAGTGAGTTCTAGTTCCGTCTTAGCCATGAAAGCCAGCTCAGTGACTTTGGGCCAATCACTAGGAGTCAGTGAGTTCTAGTTCCGTCTTAGCCATCAAAGCCAGCTCAGTGACTTTGGGCCAATCACCAGGAGACAGTGAGTTCTAGTTCCGTCTTAGCCATGAAAGCCAGCTCAGTGACTTTGGGCCAATCACTAGGAGTCAGTGAGTTCTAGTTCCGTCTTAGCCATCAAAGCCAGCTCAGTGACTTTGGGCCAATCACCAGGAGACAGTGAGTTCTAGTTCCATCTTAGCCATGAAAGCCCAGCTCAATGACTTTGGGCCAATCACCAGGAGACTGTGAGTTCTAGTCCCGCTTTAGGCATGAAAGCCAGCTCAATGACTTTGGGCCAATCACTAGGAGACGGTGAGTTCTAATCTTAACTTTAGGCATGAAAGCCAACTAGGCGGCTTTGGGCGAATCACCAGGAGACTGAGAGTTCTAGTCCCACTTAAGGCATGAAAGCCAACCGGGTGACTTTGGACCAGTCCCTCTCTTTCTCAGCCCGACCCACCTTACAGGATTGTTGTGGAGAAAACAGGAGGAAAACGCGTCAAATACGTTCGCCGCTCTGAGTTATTTGTAAAAATAAGAAAGGCGGGGTACAAAATAAATATAAATCAATAAACGGGTGGCTCACGTTTCATCATTTTGCCTTGGGTCTTTCAAACGCTGCCTCCTTCGATACAGAATTGATCCAAGAAGTTAGCTAGATTGAAGGGAGGCGATGAGTTTTGCTCTTAGCTGATTCTGATGGAATGATGGATGTTTGCCTCTTTCCAGTCCGTCTGGGTCAAAACCGGAACATTGCAATGGTGGAGAAGTTGGAAGCCGTACCGTTGGGTTGACGTGCAGGTGGCCCTGGAACAATTCACTGCGAACGACGGGACCCGGGACAGTATTCTCTTTGTCTACTACACGCACAACGAGGAAAAGAAGGTAGGCTTGTCCGAGCCGCGGGGGTTGAATTCGCACCCAGTTCTTGACTCCCCCGATTTGACACAAAAATGCAGGTCGTCCTTGACTTATGAACCCAGCTGGGAGCAGAACTGCCATGGCTAAGCAATGCAGCCGTTGAGTGAGTCAACACACGACCTCACCTATTTTACGGACTGCTTGGACATCGTTGTTAAGCGAATCGCTCCCATTGTTTATTTGTTTTTAAATTATTTTTAAACAAACATACATAAAACCATCTTCAATTGCAAACAGTGTGTCGGTTGGTTACAAGTCTTTTGTGCGTCATTTACCAAATTCATAGCTTACAATTTACAATTTCCCTAGATTCTCATACCATCGACCTAATGTATATCTATATATTTTTATCCTCATTAATCATTTATTTGACTGTGACTATTTCTTCCCGCATTATCATTCAAAGTATTCTAAGATTTGAGTTAATTTTTATTATCGCGTTCATTTCATCCTCCTGAATCTATCCAATAATAATAATACATCTGTATGTTATATTTCACACAGTTCTACGATTCTTGTATTGTGAAAGTCTCTACCATATTTCATTTCCATGTGTTTTTATTTAACCATTGATAAAATAGGTCTCATATCTCATAGTATTGTTTATCTTCTTGTTCTCTAATTTCAAATGTCAATTTGCTCATTTCAGCACATTCCATTATTTTCCCATTGTTAAGCGAATTGTGCCGTCTTTCAGCTTCTTCCATGGACTTTGCTTGTTGGAAGCTAGCTCGGAAGGTTTAAGAGATTAACCGAGTTGGAAGGGACCTTATAGGTCATCTAGTCCAACCTTCCACCCGCCCAAGGTTGCAGAGGGTGATCATGTGACCCTCCCTGCAAGCTGCCGCACCGGTTGAAAATTCATGTCGTAGGAGCAGAACATTTTTCTTTTTTTATCGTCGCAGCTTTTATCGTTGCTTGTCAATTTTTCCAATTTCTGATCTGAGAAATTAAGTAGGGATAGAATGAAGAAGATCCCGAAGCAATGGGATTACGGCAAATTGAAACTCTCAGAAATTTTGCAATGAAAAAGCAGTGAAATATTGATTCTGTTTTTTGCTGATTAGATGAGGTTTCTTGCTATAGAAAAGGTTGTGCCAAAGTAAAAAAATGGAGGTTGTAATGTTATCTTTTACTGTGCTAAAGAGAATTGGAAGTCAGTGCCTTTTTCTTTCTTCCTTCCCTCTTTACTCCATATTTTCTTTTTTTCTTTTTCCCTTCCCCCGCCTAGTTTTCTAGTACTTTTTAAATTTTCTCTTTGTATTTTATCTATTGATAAACCGCAATAAACACGCATGAAAAATGTCTCAGAAATAAACGAACAGCCGGTGGCCTTGAAATATGCACATTTGAAATGTGATTTCAAAAAATGTCCACTAGAGAGCAATATTACCAAGCAGAAACCTTGCGGTGTGCAAAATGAAGCGTGTAACACACATTTTAGCACCTTTTGCGTTATTCTTCTACTTCATGGGGTACCAAACTGAATTCGGGGACACATCCGTGTTGTTCCTATGCCAACCATAGGAAAATGGTTTCTCCCTGCATTTTCTGAGGTATCTTTCTTTCTCACTCTAGCCTACAGCTGTTGTGACCTCGGCTTACTGACTCGTTACAAGGCACAATTAGTCCCAAAAAACCCTATTTTATTGTAACAGCTGAGAATTGCGTTCATTCCCAGCTGAGTCCCAATTAGTTGTAAAACAAATCCTTCGGAAGAAGTCCTTCGGGATAATCACCAACCTTTATCTTCTTTGACATCCTGCCAAAGGCCTTACTTGGCAAAGCCCCACGGAGTTCGGAAACAAACAAGAGATGCCGACTGGAAACCGAGTTAGCAACATTGCTTTCCTGCAAAAGGCCCCAAGTGCCTTTGTTTCTCTGTTAAGCCTTATAGGAGGGGCCAATCATCTCCTGGCCTTACTCCTGAGTCGTCCCTTTTGCTTTAGCTGCTCTTGCTTTCTGGCAGTTCTGCGCATGCATGCACTAGGAACAGGCTCCTCCTGTTCCTCTGCCTCTCTGCTGTCTGCCTCTGGAAGCTCCGGAGTCCGCACATAACTCCCAGATGGCCCTGGCCCCATCTTTGCCTCCAATGCAGAGCCCTCGTCCGGGCCTTCCCCAGACTCCAGGACTGGCCCACGTTCCTCCCCAACCTCCTCACTGTCCGACTCCGCTGCCAGCTCCGCAGGCTGCTGGCGGACCCCAACAACAGCCTGGATAGTCCCGAGTTTTAATCAAATTCTACTTAGCCACTAGAGAAAGACAATTTGGGAACCCTGTGTTCTGATCTAGGCTTTCTTAAAAAGCACAAAGCAGAGTCTTGGTCCCGGCAAAACCCCTTTTATTTACACAACTGTGAATTCCTTTCATTCACAGTCAGCAAGGCCTGGCAAACAGTCTTTCAGAGGGATATTTATCAACACAGACCTTATCTCGCTTGGAAAGCTGCCATGTCAATAGTTTCCAAACGCAGGGCAAGGCCAAACTTGGTACAGAGTCTCTTAGAGTCACGGGCAAATCTTCCCACTCTTGAAACGACCGAATGAACGAATCGTTTCCTGCAAAAGCCCCCTCCCCATTTGCTCCTCTTTTGTTTCCTATGGGAGGGGCCCATCACCTTCAAGGTGTGGCTTTACTCCCAAGTCGTCCTTGCTTTCTGAGTTGTTCTTGTCTTCTGGCAGCTCTGAGCATGCACACAGTGGGAACGGGCTCCAGCTGTTCCTCTGCCTCACTACTGTCTATCTCTCTCTCTCTGCCTCCGATGCAGAGCCCTCGTCCGAGCTTTCCCCAGCCCCCAGGACTGGCCCATGTTCCTCCCCAACCTCCTCACTGTCCGACTCTGCTGCCAGCTCTGCTGGTTGCCGGCATGCCACAATACCTGGTGAACTGTGAAACTTTTCTGCTTTTAGACCTAAAGCAGTATTTCTCAACCTAGGCAGCTTTAAGATGCATGGACTTCAACTCCCAGAATTCCCCAGCCGAGCATTAACTAAACTGTAGCCCAGTGCTTCCCATGTTCCCGTTTTTTTAAAGTGTACTCCTTAACTTGAAGATCTGATTTTGACATGTTCTCTGCGTTCCCCAGTACATCCACATGTTCCTCAACGAAGTCACCATCCTAGTTGAGATTCTGAATGAGGCCAAACATTCGTTCGCTCTCTATACGCCGGAGAGGACTAAGCAACGGTGGCCCGTCCGTCTAGCTGCAAGCACCGAACAAGATATGCACGACTGGGTATGTTTAGAGATGTTTTCCAAAGCTGGTCAAATTAGAATAGAATAGAATAGAATAGAATAGAATAGAATAGAATAGAATAGAATAGAATAGAATAGAATAGAATAGAATAGAATAGAATAGAATAGAATAGAAGTGGAGTGGAGTGGAGTGGAGGTGGAGTGGAGTGGAGTGGAGTGGAGTGGAGTGGAGTGGAGTGGAGTAGTAGTAAAGTAAAATAGAATAATAGAGTAGAATAAGAGTAGAGTAGTAGTAAAGTAGAATGGAATGGACTGGAATGGAATGGAATGGAATGGAGTAGGAGTAGAATAGGAATAGGAATAGGAATAGGAATAAGAGTAGAGTAGAGTAGAATAGGAATAGGAATTAATTAGAATAGAACAGAACACAACAGAACAGAACAACAGAATAGAATAGAATTGAGTAGGAATAGGAGTAGGAACAGGAACAGGAATAGGAATAAGAAAGAATATGAATAGAGTACAATACAATACAAAATACAATACAATACACAATACAATACAGTACAATACAAAATAAATACAAAATACAATACAATACAATACATAATACAATACATAATAGAATACAAAATACAATACAATACAATACAATTCGGACACACAAGGAATTTGTCTTTGGTGCATACGCTCTCAGTGTACATAAAAAGACAAGATACATTCGTCAAGAATCATAAGGTACAACACTTACCTTATGAGACCAAAATTTCTCCTCTCCAGCAAGCAACATCCAGATGAGCAAGAGATTAATACCAGGATTAACACTAGATTAGCAATCCAGAAGTAATCCATATCCCAATCAAAGAACCACCAACTCAGAAGAGCAACCTTATAGTAAACAACAGCCTAGTCAAGGAACCACCGAGAAAATTCCCACCAACACTGACGCTTGTATACAAACACAGAGCAAACCCCTACTAGCACTGATGATGTTACTTAGTTGGGTCATGAAACGTCTGCAAGACAGCCACCAAGCTCAGAGAGCACCAAGGACCCCACAATTCAATCCTGAGCTACAAGTATCCTCATCTAAGGTTAGGAAGTGTTTGAACCATGTCTTATCTCTTTCCCAATTCCTTTTGTGTCTCCCAGTTGGCCCTACTGAACATGTCTTGCTGTGAGGGCCGGCAGCTCCAGGGCCCTCCTTCTCCTGAAGCCATCTGGTCGCTGACCTGCAAAGGCGACATCTTTGTGAGCGAGCCCATCCCTGACCTGGAGGCCCTAACACAGCCGATGCCTTGTGATCAAATGTGAGTAACCTTGACCTCAAATCTCCCTTGCTAAATAAAATGATTTTGGAACCGAGAATAATCTCTCTCTTTTGGAGAACTCTTAGCATGGTATGATGGGATGGAGATGAACCAAGGGACAGGTGTTAGGGTAATGATTTAAGAGCTGACCAGCTGCTACGATGATGTAATACTGGGAATGAGTCAGCAAGGTTTTTGGGCTGATATCACTTTAAGAGCCTGTAATAAGAAGAGACCTGTTGGGGCGTATCTCATTCTCTCCTTGTGTGCTTCCGTGCTGCAATTGCTGTTTGTTTGAGATCTGACTGAAGTACGTGTATGTATATATTCTTCGTAGATAAAACCACTATTTGAAATGCAAACCTCCATTTACTGTATTTGCTCCTGGGTTGCCTCACGTAGTCACACTGCGCGCAGTTTGACAACAGGGATTAGAATGAGTGGGCCGTTCTCCTTGTAGGTTTTGGCGCCAAGTTGGGGGACATCTTCGCCTGATTGAATGCAACAGCGATGGCGTTGTGTGGGGAGTGGGTTATGACCACACCGCCTGGATTTACACTGGTGGTTACGGAGGAAGTTTTTTGTCAGGTAAGAAATATCCCTTCCAGTCAATCCTCCTTCATGGGGAGGAGTCCCGGCCAATTTTACAAGAACATCTGGCTCTCTCTCTCTCGCTCGCTCATCCAGAACAGTGTTTTTCAACCTCAGCCGTTTTAAGATAACGTGGACTTCAACTCCCAGAATTCATGTTGGCTGGGGAATTCTGGGAGTTGAAGTCCTCCTAGAGTTTTGTGTGATTTATTAATTCGCCTGGATTAATTTATTAGGGTGCTGTACTTCAACCAAAGGGACACAGTGGCTCGGTGGCTAAGACGCTGAGCTTGTCGATCGAAAGGTCGGCAGTTCAGCAGTTCAAATCCCTAGTGCCCTGTAATGGGGTGAGCTCCCATGACTTGTCCCAGCTTCTGCCATCCTAGCAGTTCGAAAGCGGGTAAAAAATGCAAGTAGAAAAAACAGGGACCACCTTTGGTGGGAAGGGAACAGCGTTCCGTGCGCCTTTGGCGTTGAGTCATGCCGGCCACATGACCACGGAGACGTCTTCGGACAGCGCTGGCTCTTCGGCTTTGAAACGGAGATGAGCACCGCCCCCTAGAGTCGGGAACAACTAGCACATATGTGCAAGGGGAACCTGTACCTTTACTTCAACCATCCTCTATATTTGCTATAATTCATGGCATTGTATTAATACTTTGAGTTTTTAGGTGGAAGAGAACCATTCAATCGTAAGTCAAAAAAAAAAACAAGAAAGGAAAAGGAAATAGAGGGATAATTTTCATGGCTTGTCTTAAACAGGCTTGGCAGGCAGCCCTGAGAATATTCATCCACAGACAGATGTAAAGAGCATCTATATTTACGAAAATCAGCGGTGGAATCCTGTCACGGGCTACAGTAACAGGTAGGAAAAGCAGAAAAAAATCTGTTTTGGACAGCCTGTTGCACCTGGTCATTTTCCTCATCATCTTTTAATGACCCCATAATCAGTGGTGAAATTCATTTTTTTTTTACTACCAGTTCTGTGGGCGTGGCTTGGTGGGCGTGGCAGGGGAAGGATACTGCAAAATCTCCGTTCCCTCCCCACTCCAGGGGAAGGATACCACAAAATCCCCATTCCCACCTCACTCCTGGGGGAAGGATACCATAAAATCCCAATTCCTTCCACACTCCTGGGGGAAGGATATTGCAAAATCTCCATTCCCACCTCACTCCAGGGGAAAGATACTTCAAAATCTCCATTCCCACCCCACTCCTGGGGGAAGGATACTTCAAAATCTCCATTCCCACCCTACTCCTGGGGGAAGGATACTGCAAAATCCCCATTCCCTCCCCACTCCAGGGGAAGGATACTGCAAAATGCCAATTCCCTCCACACACCCCGGGGGGAAGGATATTGCAAAATCTCCATTTCCAACCCACTCCAGGGGAAGGATACTGCAAAATCCCCATTCCCTCTCCATTCTGGGACCAGCCAGATATGGTATTTGCCGGTTGTCCGAATTACTCACAATTTCTGCTACCGGTTCTCCAGAACCTGCTGGATTTCAACCCTGCCCATATTCCTTTGCATCGGGGTGGAGTCTGGGAAACTGAATGGAGCTGAGTGTTTACTGGCCGGATGCCCTTCCTGTCACCAGTGCGGAGTTGTTGTTTTTTTTTCCCCAGCAGATATATTCTCATTGTGCCCAGAGAGAGAGAGAGAGAAATATCTGCCTCTACCTAGGATCGAACTCGCAGCCTCCTGATTGTGAGGCGAGAGCTCCACCTCTAGGCCACCGCACTACTCTACCTGGTCATTTTCATGTCCTAAAAAAATGAACATCTGGTCAATTTGCATTCTTTTTTTAAAAAAAAATCTGCCCGCAAGGCAGATTTGCTGAATCTTGTGTCTGTTTGCCTTAACAGAGGCCTGCCCACCGACAGGTATATGTGGAGCGATGCTTCTGGCTTACGCGAATGTACCAAAGCTAACACCAAGGCCCCATCACCGCAGTGGTCTTGGGTAAGTGGACTTGCTCTGTGGCCCTTGGTACCGACAAAGGACAATATTTGTAGCTCAGGGTTGAAATGAGTGGTCCTTGGTGCTCCCTGAGCTTGGTTGTTTTCCTTGTAGACGTTTCATGACCCCATTAGGTAACATCATCAGTGCTAGAAGGAAGTGGGGTATGCGGCGAGGAGGAGGACAATGACTGTGGGATCCTTGGTGCTCTCATTTTATGACCCAACTAGATAACATCGTCAGTGCTAGAAGGGAGCGGGACTTGTGGAGAGGAGGGAAGGAAGGAGAAGGAGGAGGAGAATGGCTGTGGGATCCTTGGTGCTCCCTGAGCTTGGTTATATTTAGGAAGACGTTTCATGATCCATCTAGTTAACATCATCAGTGCTAGAAGGAAGTGGGGTATGTGGCGAGGAGGAGGACAATGACTGTGGGATCCTTGGTGCTCTCATTTTATGACCCAACTAGATAACATCGTCAGTGCTAGAAGGGAGCGGGACTTGTGGAGAGGAGGAAGGAAGGAGAAGGAGGAGGAGAATGGCTGTGGGATCCTTGGTGCTCCCTGAGCTTGGTTATATTTAGGAAGACGTTTCATGATCCATCTAGTTAACATCATCAGTGCTAGAAGGAAGTGGGGTATGCAGCGAGGAGGAGGACAATGACTGTGGATCCTTGGTGCTCTCATTTTATGACCCAACTAGATAACATCGTCAGTGCTAGAAGGGAGCGGGACTTGTGGAGAGGAGGGAAGGGAGGAGAAGGAGGAGGAGAATGGCTGTGGGATCCTTGGTGCTCCCTGAGCTTGGTTGTATTTAGGAAGACATTTCATGATCCATCTAGGTAACATCATCAGTGCTAGAAGGGAGCGGGACTTGTGGAGAGGAAGGAAGGGAGGAGGAGAAGGAGGAGGAGAATGGCTGTGGGATACTTGATGCTCCCTGAGCTTGGTTGTATTTAGGAAGACATTTCATGATCCATCTAGTTAACATCATCAGTGCTAGAAGGGAGCGGGACTTGTGGAGAGGAGGAGGAGGAAGACTGTGGGATCCTTGGTGCTCTCTGAGCTTGGTTATATTTAGGCAGACATTTCATGACCCAACTAGATAACATTGTCAGTGCTAGAAGGGAGCGGGACTGGTGGAGAGGAGGAGGAGGAAGACTGTGGGGTCCTTGGTGCTCTCTGAGCTTGGTTATATTTAGGCAAACGTTTTATGACCCAACTAAGTAAGTGCCACCGGCCAGTTACTCTCCAAGTTTCCGGGGCTCCGGCATGTTCCGGTTTGGGCACTTGGTGCCGAAAAGGTTCGCCATCACTGTTCTATTGGCTTGCCCTTGGTATCCCTGACAATTGCCTCAGAGCCTGGAAAAGAACTCTGGTCTTATTCAAATTCCCACAATCCCCTCTCTCAGCATCATCGGGGAGCATTCTGGGAAGTCAAAGGGTAATTATTATTATTTTTTGGGCAGGGATTCCAGAGCCAGGCGGGGGAATAAAATTTAATTCTGTTATTATTATTATTTTTTTCCTTTTGTCTCTGCCACGCAGGTGTCCGACTGGGCCGTCGATTTCAGCGTTTCGGGCGGGACCGACCGAGAAGGTTGGCAGTACGCGTCAGATTTTCCCGCGTAAGGATGTTGATTTTCTTTCTTTTCCCCCCCACTCCAAGTAACTGGGTTAAATCATGGGACCGATTGCCCCCCCCCCCCCTTTTTGCCTGAAATGCTTACAGGGTTTCCTCCTCCGAGGTCCCTTTTGATGTGGGGATGGTGTGACCTCAGTTGTCGGCAAACCGCACTGGGTAAACAACGTTAAAACACAAAGTCCTAATCTTATCAGGAATGTAGAAACAGGATGTCTGGCAGAGACCCTATATCAAGATATACAAGGCATGGGGGCCCAACACGTAGGCATTGTTTGTCACAGGAAATAACATGAGGGAAACACGAGGGATCCATATGGAATTCACGAGCTTTCTGTAGCCAATCAGGACAAGTAAACGTTTATTTATTTATTTATTTTATTTCTATACCGCCCTACTCCCGGGCGGTGCACAGCCAAACAATAAAACACATACATACAAAATTTAAAAGTAGAATAAAATCAAATTAAATAATTTTGGCCCGGACAAATTTAAAACCCCAAACTTTTAAAACCAATTTAGAATTGAATGTATTAAAATACTAAAAGATATTTAAAAATTAAAAATCTTTTATAAAAGAGGGAGAAAATTAGGCCAGGCCCGCCTGGTGAAATAGTAAGGTCTTTAAAGCGCGGCGGAAGGTGAGCAGATCCGGGATCCTCCGTATCTCTGGGGGGAGCTCGTTCCAGATAGTAGGTGCCCCCACAGAGAATGCTCTCCCCCTGGGGGCCGCCAGTCGACATTGTTTGGCCGACGGCACCCGGAGGAGCCCCTCTCTATGGGAGCGTACCGGCCGGTGGGAGGCTATTGGTGGTAGTAGGCGGTCCCGCAAGTACCCGGGTCCTAAGCCATGGAGCGCTTTAAAGGTGGTAACCAGAACCTTGAAGCGCACCCGGAAGACCACCGGGAGCCAGTGCAGCTCGCGCAGGAGGGGTGTTACATGGGAACGCCATGTCGCTCCCATCACCACCCGCGCGGCCGCACTCTGCGCCAGTTGGAGCCTCCGAGTGCTCCTCAAGGGGAGCCCCATGTAGAATTGAATGTATAAAATACTAAAAGATATTTAAAAATTAAAAATCTTTTATAAAAGAGGGAGAAAATTAGGCCAGGCCCGCCTGGTGAAATAGTAAGGTCTTTAAAGCGCGGCGGAAGGTGCGCAGATCCGGGATCCTCCGTATCTCTGGGGGGAGATTGATGTTTTGCCATGATAGTTGTAAAAAGACAATAAAAGGAAGCCTTCCGGATGGAGTGAGGTGGCTTCCCCAAGTTACCTCACACCAAGGTGCCTTGATCAAGGTGCCTTCCCGCCCGAGGGGCCTTCCCGTGAACCGTCATCCTGCCTACGCGTCTTTCATCATCGAAACAACATTTTGACTTTTGTTATTCTGTCCCTCTCTGTTCCAACAGGTCTTATCACGGCTACAAAACAATGAAGGACTTTGTGCGCCGGAGACGCTGGTCCAGGTAACTCATGTCACCTTTCGCAGGTCCATTTAAAGCAGGCCATTGTCTCCCACTCCTTCCCCTCTTCGTTTGCAGGGAACTCCTTGTTTCTTCTCTTGGTTTTTTTTAAACATCGGACGCCATTCCAAAGACAACGTTTGCTTTGGCCGGTAGATGAGGGTGTTGGCATCTCCTAAAAAGATAAGTAGATAGACCTCCAAACCAGCTTTTCCTCGCATGCTGGGCCTTTTTTAAAATTTATTTATAATTTTTTAAATTTTCTTTTAATACAAACATTCCATCATTCATTAAACGGTGTGTCGTCCGGGTACAAATTTTATGTGTCGTAACAGTTAAAGGTTACCACCATATTCACTGTTTATATCTATTCTTATTTTAATGCTAATATTTAATACTTAACATATCTATTGTTGTAACATTTCTCTTCTTAACTTATTTATTATTATTGTTTATTGGTTTGATTTATATGCCGCCCTTCTCCGGAGACTCAGGGCGGCTTACAATGCGTTAAGCAACAGCCTTCATACTTTTGTATATACCTGCTTAGTAGGGCTTTTGGGCCCCCCCCAAGCGGTGTTCTTTTTTATACAAAGTCAGCTTATTGCCCCCACAATCCGGGTCCTCATTTTACCTACCTTAGAAAGGATGGAAGGCTGAGTCAAACTTGAGCCTGGTGAGATTTGAACTCGCAGTAATTGCAGGCAGCTGGCAGCTAAGTGCTATTTAACAGTGCTTTAGTCCGCTGCTCCACCAAGGACTTTATTTTTTTTAAAAAAAATTAATTAATTTTACAACAACACAACACAACATACAAAACACAAACGCACAATATGTGTTTCTTTTTACGTATCAGTTTCGTTCTTCTTTCTATTTTCTACATTTCCCATTTTTCTCATCCTTTATTATCTTTATCTTTATCGTCCCTTTGTTTCCAGTTTTATTCATTTATAGTATTGTACACATTTGTCACATCATTTATTCACTTTTACTTTCCCTAATCTCAAGCCATTCATACCACTTACTCCATACTTGATAATATTCTGTCTCTTCCTTTTCTTTTATTTCTTTCGTTAATTTATCCATAAGTTAATTTAATTTATTTGACTTTATTATACATTACTTTCGTATTTATTCTCTCTAACCATTGATAAAATAAATCCCATATACTATAATAATCTGATTCTTCCTTTCCTTTAATTGCAAGCGTTAATCTATTCATTTCCGCACATTCCAATATGTTCTTAATCGCATTTTCATCTTTGGAATCCCTTCTCCTTTCCAATTCTGTGCAAGTACAATTCTAGCCGCAGTTATTACATAAATAATCAAATATACATTTTCTTTACTATAATTTTCTGGTAAAATCCCCAACAGGAATATCTCAGGTTTTAAATCAATATGCTGTTACATCATCTTCTCCAACCACATACAAATTCTTGCCTAGTATTTTATTTTTTTGCTTCTGCACACGTCTACTCCATATGATCCCATCCGTTTCGGTTTTAATTTTAAATTGGTTTTAATTGGGTTGTTTTAAATTGTGGGCCGAAATTATTTAATTATTTAATTACCTTTTAAATTGTTTTTTAAATTTTGTATGCTCTGTTTTATCTCGGCTGTTCACCGCCCTGAGTCCTGCTGGAGAAGGGCGGTATACAAATCAAATCAAATAAATAAAATAAAATAAATAAATATGATAATACGATCCCGGTGTCTGATGGCATTTCCAACATTTAGTCCCAACATCGCTGGGCCTTTTACGCCTCAGTTGGAAAGCAATTTTTACCTCAGTGAGTGCCACGTTGAGGGAAGGAAGGCCCTAAAACTAAAGCCGTTGTTGAATCATTTTTGCACCAAGTTATGTTTTGTTTGGATCGGGGCTTTCCTGATTAAATGGCAAGGGGACAGTAAGATATACATCATAGCTCGTTTGTTCTTTCTTTCTGTATACGAGAGTCTGGGTGGAATGTTTTTCTGAAAGAAGCCAATTAATGATTCAGCCAGGGTGCAATTGGCTGAAGGCCATTCTTTAAGTTTCGATAGAAGAGAATATTTGTAGCTCGGGGTTGACCTGATGAGGGGTCCTTGGCGCTCTCTGAGCTTGGTGGTTGCCTTGCAGATGTTCCAGGACCCAACTAGGTAACATAATCAGTGCTAGAAAGGAGTGGTTTTGTGGATGGAGGAGGAGAAGAGGAAGAGAAAGGGGAGGAGGAGGAGAAGGAAGAGGAGGGAAAAGGAGAGGAGAGGAAGGAAAAGGAGAAGAGAGGAAAAGGAAAAGGAGGAGGAAGAAGAGGAGGGAAAGGAGGAGAGGAGAGGAGGAGGAGGAGGAGGAGGAGGAAAGGAAGAGAAGGGGAGGAAGAAGACCGGAGGAAGAGGACTATGGGGTCCTGGGTGCTCTCTGACCTTGGTGGTTTCCTTGCAGATGTTCCATGACCCAACTAGGTAACATCATCAGTGCTAGAAAGGAGTGGTTTTGTGGATGGAGAAGGAGAAGAGGAAGAGAAAAGGGGGAGGAGGAGGAGAGGGAAGAGGAAGAAAAGGAGAAGAGGAAAGGAGAGGAGAAGGGGAGGAAGAGGACCAGAGGAAGAGGACTATGGCGTCCTTGGGTATTCTCTGAGCTTGGTGGTTTTCTTGTAATCATTTCATGACCCAATTAGGTAACACCATCAGTGTTAGAAGGGAGTTGGGTTTGCAAACTTCAGGAAGAAGAAGAGGATGGTGGGGGGTCCTTGGCACTCTCTGAGCTTGGTGGTTCCCTTTCAGATGTTCCTTCTCCCACCTAGGTAACATAATCAGTGCTAGAAAGGAGTGGTTTTGTGGATGGAGGAGGAAAAGAGGAAGAGGAAGGGGCAGGAGAAGAAGGGGAGGAAGAGGACCAGAGGAAGAGGAGTGGGGTTTGTGGGGAGGAGGAGGAAGAGGAGGAGCGAGAAAGAGAAGGAAGAGGGGAAGAAGTAGAAAGGAGGAGGAGGAGGAGGAAGAGAAGACAGGAGGAGGAAGAGGAGGAGGACTGTAGAGTCTTTATTGATTCCTCAGCTTGATGGTTTTCTTGCAAGAAAACCTTCCTCCTCCTCCTGTCTTCTCTTCCTCCTCCTCCTCCTTTGACCCAACTAGGTAACATCATCAGTGCTAGAAGGGAATGAGGTTTGCAGAGAGGAGGACGACGACAACAACTGTGGGGCCCTTGTTGCTCTCTGAGCTTGGCAATCTTCTTGCAGTTTCATAACCCTACTAGGTAACATCTTCAGGGCTGAAAACGTGCCTCACATCCTCCTTTTTTTCTTTTTTTTCTTTTTTTATTTCCAGGAAATGTAAAATTGTCACAAGTGGACCCTGGCTGGAAGGGCCTCCAATCGCTTTGCGAGATGTTTCTATCATGTCACAACCTCCTGGGTCGAAGGAAGAGTTTGTTCCTCTTTGGGCCATCAGCGACAAGGGAGACGTGCTATGCCGGCTTCAAGTCACACCCCAAAACCCATCGGTTAAAATCTTTCCTCCTCTTTGATATTGTTTTATTGCAAACCAGTAGTTATTTTAATCTCCCGAGGATCCTTCCTTAACTCTGCTGCCAGATCCGCTGGCTGCTGGCGGGCCACAACAGACCCAAAGAAGAGATGGGAAGGGATGGAGATAGAAGTTCATCTCTTGAAGGTCTCCCAAGACTCACAAAGGTTTTCTCTTCCCAACAGGGCACCTCCTGGCTGCACGTGGGGACAGACCAACCCTTCGTTTCAGTCACTATAGGAATGTTTCACCAAGTCTGGGCCGTCGCCCAAGATGGCTCGGCATTCTGTCGCGGTTCAGTGTCTTCCAAAAAACCAGAAGGTGAGTTTTTAGCCGGTCGAGGGTGAAGGGATGGAAACGAATCAAGGAGAGAAGCAACTCAGAACTAAGAAGAAATTTCCTGACAGTGGGAACAATTAACCAGTTGAACAAGTTGCCTCCAGAAGTTGTGAATGCTCCAACGCTGGAGGTTTTTAAGAGGCAGGACAACCATTTGTCTGAAATGGTATACGGTTTCCTGCCTGAGCAGGGGGTTGGACTAGAAGACCTCCAAGGTCCCTTCCAACTCTGTTATTCTATTCTGTTCTATTCTATTCTATTCTATTCTATTCTACTCTACTCTACTCTACTCTACTCTACTCTACTCTACTCTACTCTACTCTACTCTACTCTACTCTACTCTACTCTACTCTTATTCTACTCTACTCTACTCTTCATTCCTATATCCTATCCTTTTCTATTACATTCTATTCTACTCTACTATTCTATTGTCCTCTTTTTCTACTCTACTATTATATTCTACTCTACTCTACTCCTATTCTATTCTATTCTATTCTATTCTACTCTACTCTACTCTACTCTACTCTACCCTACCCTACCCTACCCTACCCTACCCTTATTCTACTCTACTCTTATTCTACTCTACTTTTCATTCCTATATCCTATCCTTTTCTATTACATTCTATTCTACTCTACTATTCTACTGTCCTCTTTTTCTACTCTACTATTATATTTTACTCTACTCTTATTCTATTCTATTCTATTCTATTCTATTCTATTCTATTCTATTCTATTCTATTCTATTCTATTCTAGTCCATTCCACTCCACTCCACTCCACTCCACTCCACTCCACTCCACTCCACTCCACTCTACTCTTATTGTTCTGTTCTGTTCTTTTTCTTTTCTGTTCTGTTCTGTTCTATCCCATCCCAAAAAGATAAAGCAGTTTGCCAACTCTGGTTTCCTGCGCATCTAATGCTCAACCAGGCCCAAAGTCACCCAGCCGGTTTTCATACCTAAGATAGGCTTAAAACTCACCGTCTCCTGGTTTTTTTTTAATCCAGCCTCTTAACCACAACACCAAACTGACACAACCCACAGTTCCTGCTGTGTTTTGAACCAGTCACATTTAGGTTAGAAGACGGAAGTTGTGGTGTTGATATTTTTTTTCAAGGAACAAAGTAAATGCTTTTTAAGTTCCCCACCAGTTAAAAGAGGGGAAAGGATGACATTTTTCCCTTGCACAAAGGGTTAAAAGCCAAAATCAGGGTTTTTTTTCAGCCTTTGCCCGTTAATCCCACCCAACAAAATAGAAAACGTTGGCTTCACACAACATAAATTTTTAAATCGTTTGATTTGTTTTATAAATTGGGTGTTTTAAATTTGTTTCTCGGCCAAAATATTTAATAATTTTAATGGACTTTTAATGTTTGCATTATCTGTATTTTATCTTGACTGTTCACCGCCCTGAGTCCTCCGGGAGTAGGGCGGTATAGAAATTTGATAAATAAATGGCGATCGTTGAACGTAGTCCGAGAAGCCTGCCAATTGCTAAAATTGGCCGCCTCGAACCAGTCAAGTTTGTATTTCGGTGGCTGCCTTAATAATTCGATGAATTCAAATGAATAACAAGGAAGGAAATTATTCTTGTTTATTTTTACTTCATATTTTCTTTATATTTCATATTTACTTCATATTTTATTTTTATATCCAGGCGAATGCTGGTACCACTGTTCCTTCCCCCGTGAAGCAGAAGTTAAAGCAAGCCTCCGTGGGACGAACGGCAGTCCTGGCTGTGGATAAAAACGGTAAGGAGAGAATCCTGTGTTCCTGGTTGGTGTTTTTTTTTTTTTTAAAGGTGGTTTTGAAAATAAATAAATAAAACCGGTTTCTTTGAATGGCTGGCCAGTTGTGTAAGTGCTCCATTGGAAAGGAAGTGCAACGACATTATTAAAAGCACTGCACAATCCGTAATCGTTTCTGGTTAGCAATTGAATTGTTAACCGTTCGTTCATTAGCAATTGTTCACGTGTTATAATAGCACTGAAAAAAATGTGATTTATGGGCCAGTCCCAGGGGTGGGGCTGCTGGGGGTTCGCAGGGGTTCGAGAGAACCTGTAACTAAGATTCTGTGCAGTTCGAAGAACCCCCAAGTCCCACTCCTGGCTGGCCCCACCCACTCTGCTGCCCTGCCCCCCAGGAGTCCCCACGCAGCCCGTTTTGGATGCAGGTAAGTGCAGGGCGCGCACGGAGGCTCGGGCAGGGCAAAAAACGGGCCTACCGGAAGTTCAGGAAGGCCGGAAATGGGCCTCCAGAGGGCCTCCGGAGCCTGGGGAGGCTCTTTTCGCCCTCCCAGAGGCTCGAGAAAATCCTTTGGAGCCTGGGGAGGGCAAAAACGTCCCCCCCCAACCATGGTACAGGAGGCCGACTAGGCCACGCCCACCATGGCCACGCCCACCCAGCAACGGGCAGAGAACCCCTTGCTAACATTTTTGAAGCCCACCCCTGGCCAGTCCTCATACTTATGACCAATACCACAGTCACACAATCAAAAGTCTGGGGCTTTGTAATTGGCATGTGTTTACGATGGTTGCAACATTCCCCAGAATCCCCACTTGTGATCTTCCTAGCCGATTTTTCCGGCAAGCAAAATCAACGGAGAAAGGTGGATTCGCTTCATGACCGCATGATTTACTTAATAACTGCTGTGATTCCTTTTAACGGTGGCAAAAAAAGGGGTCATAACACGAGTCTCTTAACAACTGCCTTGCTTAGCCATGAAAATTAATTGTCGTCATAAATTGAGGACTACCTGTGCCAGATTAACCGACTCTTCTCTGACTACAAAGACATATGAGGAATAAGATAACCAACAGATAGATAGATAGATAGATAGATAGATAGATAGATAGATAGATAGATAGATAGATAGATAGATAGATAGATAGATAGATAGATAGATAGATGAGTTTATTTCTTGCTTGGTCTGAAATTTCTCAACGCCATTTTGTCTTCGATAGGTAATCTGTGGTTTCGTGCTGGAATCACACCGAGTTACCCTCAAGGATCTAGTTGGGATCACATTTCAAACAACGTCCGGAAAGTTTCTGTTGGACCCTTGGATCAGGTGTGGCCATAGTAGAAAAATATCTCTTTTAAGAACCTAAGCCAGTGTTTTCTTAACCTCAGCCATTTTAAGATGAGTAGACGTCAACTCCCAGAATTCCCCAGCCAGCACAGCTTATCCTTTCTTTCAGGATAATCGTTGAACTCGGTGTTGGTCAACCATAGCAACTTCAAAACGTGTGGACTTCAACTCCCAGAATTCTGTGTTGGCTGGGGAATTCTGGGAGTTGAGGTTTCGCTTCTCATCCAAGAAGCTTTTCCAGTTCTCTAGAAACTGGAGGAAATTCTAGGAAATGGGCCCCTTCTGATCGGGGTTACCTGCCATGGTAGATATTTTATGACATGAAAAATACCCCTCCAGGCTGCCATTTTGTGAGAACACCTCCGCCATCTTCTCCTGGTTCAAAATTCCCCATTTGGGCTCCAAAAGGAAAGCCCATTTTTGACGTGGGCATTACATGTTAATGAAGGGTGGCTTCTAATGCCTCTCTGGTTATATTTTGTTTTTTTAGATCTGGGTGATAGCTGACAAAGTCCAAGGGAGTCACAGCCTGAGCTGTGGAACTGTCTGCCATCGGACCGGAGTCCAGCCTCTGGAACCCAAGGGGGTCTCTTGGGACTACGGCATTGGGGTGAGCATCAAAAACACAAACCATTTGTTCCAGGGCTGGGATTCAGCCGGTTCGAACCGGTTCATGCAAACCGGATGCTAATTTTACATCTGGTTCGCTGAACCGGTAGTTGCAAGGACTGGCTGGCCCCGCCCACCCCGCCCCTCCCAGGAGTCTCAACACGGCCCGTTTTGGATACGAGGTAAGTGCAGGGCCCACGAGGAGGCTCTGGGAGGGCTTAAAACAGGCCTCCCGGAAGTCTGAAAATGAGCCCGTTTCCCGCCTCCAGAGCCCGGGGGAGGCCATTTTCACCCTCCTGGAGGCTCAAGTAAAGCCTCCGGAGCCTGGGGAGGGCAAAAACGCTTTCCCCCCACCCGCTGTGGTGCAGGAGTAGGCCATGCCTGAATGGCCACGCCCACCCAGCAACCTAATACTAATAACCAATCTAATACTTTACACCCTCTTCTTAGTTTGCTTAAACTCTGTTAAATACATCAACTATTTTCTATATTTTACTCATCTACTTATATTTCTAATTTTTATATTTATCCTCTTAACCGTCGATTAAACGTTTCCCATATCGCATAATAACCCGTTCGCTCTTTCTCTTTAATTGCCAGTGTTAATCTATTCATTTCTGCACATTCTAATATTTTTCCTTATCATATTCTCCTCTGTAGGAATCTCTTTGCTTTTCCAGTTTTGTGCAAATACAATTCTAGCTGAGGTTATTACGTGAATAATCAAATATACATTTTCTTTACTGTAAACTTCTGGTAAAATCTCCAACAGGAATATTTCAAGTTAATATGTTGTTGTATCAACTTTTCCAACCACGTTAGTAGTGGACTGCTCCCGATTCTGTCCGGTTCTTGAGAACCAGTAGTAAAAACGGTAGTAAAAATATGACATCATATTTGGTGATCTACGCATGTGCAGAATCTTCCAATATTTTTTCATTCCTCTCATTCGCAGGGAGGATGGGAACACATCACCGTACGAGGAAACGCGACCGAAAGAACCAAGATGGCAGCTCAAGAAGGTCCAAGCAGCTCTCCTCGTAACCTTAGTAGCTTAGAGGGTCACGGAAGCTACCAGCCCCAAACCACCATTTTTGTAGATGGCGTCCAAAGTTTGGACCGAAACGCTGTCCAGTGTTGACTCTGAAGTTTCCACCTTCTGCTCATACCGCGTTGTCCTGGATCACGGAAGCTACAACTGAAGACTAGGCTTGTCTTTGAACGCTCGCACTTGAGTGTGCAAAAGAGACTCAAGTCAACTCCAAGCATGCAGTCTACCGACCCTTCCATCTTGTGTTCCCTTGGCGTGAGAGAGCAGGAGTCGACCCCCATCCTCGTTCGAAAGGGATGCTCCAACCTGGGGGGGGGGGGTGAGGTGTCTCCCAGATGTATGTGGTTGTGTGATTTCCCAGAAATCCCCCACTTCTCAAATGAGCGTTCTGGGAGTTAAGATTCAACTCACCTGCCCCCAATGGAGAAGATACAAGATGGAGAAGATCTGATTTGGAGGCCGTTGAACGGAGAGACTGCATGTCCATCACCTCAGTGGGGGAACTGGATGTGTGTGTGTATGTGTGTGTGAATTCTGCTTGTGTTGTTGTTTTAATCCCTTAATTTATTGTGGTATTTCTTAGGCCTGGTGGAATCTGATGTTCTCCAGAAGCCCTAGATTCGTTCCCATCAACTAAGCCTTGATTTATGCTGGCCAGTGTATGACCCAACAATGTAGGGGACCAGGGTCGATTAACCCTTTCTATGATAAGCCCCCACTTGGAGTATCTTTGACCCCCAATCCCTGGCTTTCTTAGATGTTCCACAGGCAGGACCTGATCTATGATGAGCCAGCCTCCCTCACAGGGTTGACATGAATAAACTGAGCCAGTTAGTTGATTCTATAGCAAGCACTTCTATATATATTTCTTCGAAGTCCCCAGGGTCCTACCTTCATCACCCAATGATGAGAATTAGCAGAGAAGCAGCTGGGGGTTGAAAGCCAAGATTGGCAGCTGGCAACCCCTGGGTGAAATACAGCTGTGAAAATGGTCAATGGCTCCCTTCTGCCAGTTGATTTACAGCTGTTTCTCAATCTCAGCAACTCAAAGATGAATAGATTGGCCTTTCTTTCTTTCTTTCTTTCTTTCTTTCTTTCTTTCTTTCTTTCTTCCTTTCTTTCCTTCCTTTCCTTCCTTCCTTCCTTCCTTCCTCCCTTCCTCCTCCACTTCCCTCCCTCCCTTTCTTTCTTTCTTTCTTTCTTTCCCTTTTTCTGTCTCCCTCCTTCCCCTCCTACCCTCCCTCCCTTCCTCCCTCTTCCTCCCTCCCTCCGTTCCTTCTTTCTTTCTTTCTCTCTCCCTCCCTCCTTCCACTTCCCTCCCTCTCTTTCTCTTTTTCTTCCTTCCTTTCTCTTTCCCTTTTCTTTCTTTTTTCTTTCTCCCTCTCTTTCCACTTCCCTCCATCTTTCTTCTTTCTTTCTTTCTTTCTTTCTTTCTTTCTTATTCTGTCTGTCTCCTACCCTCCTTCCCTCCCTCTCTTTCCTTCCTTCCTTTCTTCCTTTCCTTCTTTCTTTCTGCAAAAGTGCACTAAAATAGCTAAGCGAAGGAGACACTCCTGCCTCCTTGCTGGGTCCTGTTGACCTTAATCAAAACAAGGAGGCACCTCTCCAGTTGTGTCTCTTCTCTGGTCTGCCTCTTGAGCGAGCGAGAGAGAGAGAGACAGCAGCACCGTCTCTCCTTCTCTTTTCTTTCTTTCTTTCTTTCTTTTTCTGTCTTCTACCTCCTCCCTTCTTTCCCTCCCTCTTCCTTCCTTTCTTCTTCCTTCCTTCCTTCCTTCCTTCCTTTCCTTCTTTCTTTCTGCAAAAGTGCACTAAAATAGCTAAGCGAAGGACACTCCTGCCTCCTTGCTGGGTCCTGTTGACCTTAATCAAAACAAGGAGGCACCTCTCCAGTTGTGTCTCTTCTCTGGTCTGCCTCTTGAGCGAGAGAGAGAGAGAGACAGCAGCACCGTCTCTCCTTCTCTTTTTCTTTCTTTCTTTCTTTCTTTTTCTGTCTTCTACCTCCCTTCTTTCCCTCCCTCTTCCTTCCTTTCTTCTTCCTTCCTTCCTTCCTTCCTTCCTTCCTTTCCTTCTTTCTTTCTGCAAAAGTGCACTAAAATAGCTAAGCGAAGGACACTCCTGCCTCCTTGCTGGGTCCTGTTGACCTTAATCAAAACAAGGAGGCACCTCTCCAGTTGCGTCTCTTCTCTGGTCTGCCTCTTGAGCGA
The DNA here is from genome assembly GCF_029531705.1 of Pantherophis guttatus. The sequence goes on from NW_026844042.1 coordinate 1,088,251, forward strand.
GAGAGAGAAACAGCAGCACCGTGGCCCAGTCGCAGAGCCGTTTTATATTCGAAATCATCGATAACTTTTACATTTCTTTCCCCTTTAGCGTACGTAACTCTGACACCCAAGTAAACAGAGGGAAGAAATACAGGAGGGGCGAATGTCTTCTAAGCATCATGTTCTCAAAAATGGGGATGGGGGGGAATAGCTGTTCTGTTTTAAAAGCAGGAAGCTTCCTTTTGTACCGGTGTCCGGTTTTTAAGAGTGATATTTTTGTATTTATTGCTATGGGGGGGAAAGGGGAGGGAGAAGAAAGAAAAATTTGTGGCACGCGTGGCTCTTGATACGTGGACACCCGTTTATGAAATATTCACATTTTATTCTATATTCAAGCAAAAGGGGAACATGTTTTGCCTTCCCACCACTGTGGACACAGATGGGGTTTTTTTTTTCCTCTGCTGAGGAGCGAGAAGTAAAGAATGTACGCGTACACCTAAATAAATAATTCACCCACGCCAAAAATCGAAACCCAACGAAATGTAGAAATGGCCCAGAGAGGACAATAAAAATCAAATCGGATGTAAACCCTGCACATTTTCATTTCTTCATTTGAACGTTTCCTTTCTTTTAAATTGAATTGGAAAAAACAGCAACGGTCCGTTTTGGGAGGAGGATGCGTCCATCTCAGAATAGGAAAAGATGCTGCGGGGAGCAGATTGTTCCCTAAAATAATTCAGGGTTCCCCCCCAAAAAAAAATATCTGAAAAACCAAACTTCTCATTATCTAATCAAATGGCCTGATATGTTTTTCTTGCAAATCACTGAACTTTGGGGGAAATATAACAGCAGGAAACGCTGTTCCCTTCCCACCGAAGATGGTCCCTATTTTTCTACTTGCATTTTTTTTTTACGTGCTTTCGAACTGCTAGGTTGGCAGAAGCTGGGACAAGTCACGGGAGCTCACCCCGTTACGTGGCAGCACTAGGGATTCGAACCGCTGAACTGCCGACCTTCCGATCGACAAGCTCAGCGTCTTAGCCACTGAGCCACCACGTCCCTTATGTAGTTGAGATTAGGGATTTAATTTTTTTAAAAAAAATTGAATGCAGAATGCAACCAGGTTTTTCCAAAAAAAAAATGATGGGTTCAAGCTGAATCCGAAGAAGACGGAGGAAGTTATTGAATCACTTTAATCTGGGTAAGTAATTCTTTTACTTTTACTTTTATTTGATTTATATACCGCCCTACTCCCGAAGGATTCAGGGCGGTGAACAGCCAACAATAAAATACATACATACAAAATTTAAAAAGCAGAGATAAAATCAAATTAAATAGTTTGGCCCAGACAAATTTAAAACCCCAATCAATTTAAAACAAATTTAATCTTTGAATATTAAAATACTAAAAGATATTTTAAAATATTAAAAATGTTTAAAAAGAGGGAGAAAGTTAGGCCAGGCTATTGATAATTCTATTATCGAATGCAATCAGGCCATCCTGTGCCGTTTCTTCCCTGTTTTGCTTTTTCCATCATATAGACTCACTAGAAGACAGAGCCAGTTTGAACTAGTGGTTTAGGCGCCAAACTACTGTAGAAACCAGGAGACTCTTGAGTTCTAGTTCTGCCTTAGCCGTGAAAGGTGACCGGGTGGCTTTGAGCCAATCACCAGGAGACTGTGAGTTCTAGTCCCGCCTTAGCCATGAAAAGTGGCTGGGTGACTTTGGGCCAATCACCAGGAGACTGTGAGTTCTAGTCCCGCCTTAGGCATGAAAGGTGATTGGGTGACTGAGCCAATCACCAGGAGACTGTGAGTTCTAGTCCCGCCTTAGCCATGAAAAGTGGCTGGGTGACTTTGGGCCAATCACCAGGAGACTGTGAGTTCGAATCCCACTTTAGGCATGAAAGGTGGCTGGGTGACTTTGAGCCAATCACCAGGAGACTGTGAATTCTAGTCCCACTTTAGGCATGAAAGACGGCTGGGTGACTTTGAGCCAATGATTCTTTCTCGTTCCAATCCACCTCATAGGGCTGTTGTTGGGAAAAATAGGAGGAAGCTGTGTAGGATATATTGGCTGCCTTGAATTATTTGAAAAAAATAATAATAAAAGTGCGATGCAAATTAAAATAATAAACTTGTCCTCCCGTGCCCCAAATAGAAGGAACTGGATATAAATCATATGGCAATATTTTCTACACAGAAGTGGTGGGGAGAGGATAATATTTCTCTCCGAGTTAAATGGCGCTCTATGTGTCTGTCAGAGTTACTTTCCACACACCTTCCAGGATTCCTAGCTTTGGAATTGAGCAAAGAGTCAACCACCGTGTAAAACCGTGATTTTTATAAGCAGGGTTTGTTGAGTTGCTCAACAAACTGTTTCAAGCCGGAAGAGAAGTGAGCAGATTGCAGCAAAGAGAATCGAGAGAAAGGGGTGGGGTTTTTTTCCCCTTCCTTCCAAACTCGCTTTTCTGCTCTGTCCTATAAGTGTCTTCTACGGAGATTAAGAGGAGCGATGTTTGGGTTGGCACCAAAGGTGGAAAGTGGATACTGTAATATCTTTACCTGCTTAATTTGCGCAAAGCCGTTTTCGATCGTTCCTGGGTTGGCGCAACAGGTCAAAAAGTTTTCAAACTCCTCGCTCATTGAAGAGGGTCTGAAGCTGGGAAGATAGGCGTGAATAACAGAGTTGGAAGGGACCTTGGAGGTCTTCTAGTCCAACCCCCTGACTCAAGCAGGACACCCTGGGCCGTTTCGGACAAATGGCGGCCCAATCCCTTCTTAAAAACCTCCAGTGATGAAGCACCTACAACTTGTTCTCCATGTCAAGAAATTTCTCCTTCGTTCTAAGTTGGTTCTCTCTTTGGTTAGTTTCCCCCCCTATTGCTTCTTATTCTACCTTCAGGCAGGGGTGGGGCTGCTGGGGGTTCACACGGGTTCAGGAGAACCTCTAGCTAAGATTCTGTGCAGTTTGGAGAACCCCCCCCCCAAATCCCACTTCTGGCTGGCCCCGCCTACCCTGCACCATCCTTCACAGGAGTCCCCACGCGGCCCATTTTGGATGCAGGTAAGTGCAGGGTTCATGCGGAGGCTCGGGGAGGATAAAAAATGGACGTTTGGGCCTCGTTTCCAGCCTCCAGAAGGCCCCTGGAGCCTGGGGAGGCCATTTTCACCCCCTCCTGGAGGCTCCAGAAAACCCTCTAGAGCCCAGGGAGTGCAAATCACCACCACTCCGCCATGGTGCAAGAGACTACCGCAGCCCATCAGCCATGCCCACTCAGCAGTCGGGCAGAGAACCCCTTGCTAAAATTTTTGAAGCCCACCCCTACCTTCAGGTGATTTGGAGTTGCTTGAGTTCCTTCCTTCCAACATGTTGAATCTTCTCTCTAACTTAGAAGACCATAGAACTGCTAAAAAGTTAACATCACCTTCCATTTAAGTTGGGCGGGGCGACTCCATGGACCGAAGGGATTTTTGGCAAGGCAGTTTGTCACCATCTATTAAGATGTGGGTCTTCCTTGCTCGTCTTTCATCCAATGACCAACCGGGTTCGTTTCCTACTTCCTGCTTTCCTACGCTTCCTACTTGGCTAACTTTTCCTACAAGGTTAGCCACAAGAGCTGCTGGCTGGTGAGATGTGGTAGAACTTTGACCCATCAGATGTTCCCTTTGACACAGCCCAACCCTCTTGGGAACATTCTTAAGTTGATATTTTCCAGGGTCAGAAGAACTGAATAATTTTAATGAATAGAGTAGAGTAGAGTAGAGTAGAGTAGAGTAGAGTAGAGTAGAGTAGAGTAGAGTAGAGTAGAATAGAATAGAATAGAATAGAATAGAATAGAATAGAATAGGAGACTAATACAATGTAGAATAGAATATATAGAGTAGAGTAGAGTAGAATAGAATAGAATACAACAGAATACAGTAGAATAGTACAATACAATACAATACAAGATAGAATAGGAGACTAATACAAGGTAGAATAGAATATATAGAGTAGAGTAGAGTAGAGTAGAATAGAATAGAATAGAATAGAATAGAATAGAATAGAATAGAATAGAATAGAATAGAATACTAATACAATGTAGAATAGAATATATAGAATAGAATAGAATAAAGTAGAATACAATACAATACAATACAATACAATACAACAGAATACAGTAGAATAGTACAATACAAGATAGAATAGAATAGAGACTAATACAACGTAGAATAGAATATATAGAATAGAGTAGAGTAGAATACTATGCAATAGAATAGAATAGAATACAATACAATACAATATAATATAGAATAGAGACTAATAAATGTAGAATAGAATATATAGAGTAGAGTAGAGTAGAGTAGAATAGAGTAGAATAGAATAGAATAGAATAGAATAGAATAGAATAGAATAGAATAGAATAGAATAGAATTTTTAGAATTTTAGAATCTTTAGAATCTTTAGAATTTTAGAATTTTAGAATTTTAGAATTTTAGAATTGAGCTGGAAGGGATCTTGGAGGTCTTCTAGTCCAGCCCCCTGATCAACCAGGAGACTCTATATAAGAATCAGTGTTGGAAGCAGTAGAAGAACTGGGATCAGAATCTCCATGTTCAATTCTGTGTCCAACCTCCAACTTTGGAACAGGGAAGATGGACTTATCTGAGATTTGACTCCAGGGGACATCTTAAGCGTGTTCCTTAAGTCCCACAGAACGCAACAAAGCAGGGGTGGGGGGTGGGGTTTCTAGAGATTCAACTTGATGCCCCTTCTGCTGGCTCCAAACAACAGCCCAGGCTTCAACTCTGCCTTGAACCCCATCCAGCAGGATGTCGCGGCCCTACCCAGCGTGACATCCGCGCCCGAAATGCCAACTGAGAACAATCCAGGTCTCCGTAAATGAGTGAACTTAAAACAATGCCCGTAGGAAGCAGTGATCAAACTCTTGGAGCAGAGATTCAAGTTCTCCGCAGCCACCCTTAAAAATCAACCTGTTCTCGGTGAAGACGGCATTGTTTGCGTTTAATAAGTCTTTCTCCTGTTCGTCCTAAGTGATGCAGAAGATTCGACTTTGATCAAGGGCGCCTCTGCCAAAGCGGTAAACAACGGTGACCTTTTCCAACCATTCTTTGTTGCACCTTTTCCACGGCTTTGTTCTCCTGCAAACGGGGACATTTTGAATGTCACCCAAAGGCAAAGCGGAGAAGGTGCACAATCACCAGGCTGTTGGAAACAATCCTCTGATATGCTGTGACTGTCCATAGCTGGACAAATTGTGCTGGCTTGCATCGCTCGCTCCCAAAAATAATACCGGTAGTTCTGCAGAATTTTTTATTTATTTATTTATGTTTTTAATGTTAAAAAAAAAAAATGTGGAGTGGGTTAGGAGGGTGGCTGAATCAGGACATCCAATTAAGGCAGCTATTGTTCTTAGGTTCCCACCCACCCCCAGAAGGAAACAGGAAAAAAAAAAACCCGATTTAAAATAAATTTTTTTTTTTTCTTAAAAAAAAAAGAAAAAATCGCACGCACACAACTGGCTCCTAAACAGCTACCATATAAGACCCTATCTTATATTTTTTTTGAACCCCAAAATAAATGCTTGGCCTTATTTTCGGGGAGGTCTTATTATTTTGGGGCGCATGGAGCAAGATGGGGCTCCTCTTGCCGTCTGGGGAATTCTGAGGAATTCTGGGAATTGAAGTCCATCTCTTCAATTTGCCATCTCTTCCATTTGAGAAACATTTATCTAGAACAGTGATGGCTAACCTTTTTACCGTTGCGTGCCAAAAGCGGGGGGAGCACAGGGGGGGTCACGCACGCGTGTGCCCACACCCATAATCCAATGCGCCCCCCCCCACACCCACCCATGCATGCGTGCGCGGCCCACCTCCGTGCTCCCCCTACTTGGCATGGCATGGTGGGCCCGGTAGGCCCGTTTTTCACCCTCCCCAGGTACCAGAGCCTTTCTTGGAGCCCGGCAAGGGAGAAAAAAAGCCTTCCCTACCCACCCCAGAGGCCTCTGGAGACCGGAAAAGGCCCGTTTGCCAACTTCTGGTGGGACCGGAAGGCCCGAAAATCAGCTATGCGTGCCGGAGCTGAGCTAGGGCAATGCTTGCGTGCCCACTGATATTGTTCTGCGTGCCACCTGCGTGCCACGCGTGCCACAGGTTCACCATCACGAGTCTAGAATATGGCTTATTAATGAGATGCACAAGACAATTTTTTCTTCCTTTTACAGTGGCTGATACTCTTTCATGGTTTGGCTGTGTGGGGCAATGGTGGCAGGGGAAGCTGGGAGTTGTAGTCCAGTTTATGGGGAGGGATAATATTTGAGTTGATGTCCAAGTGGTCAAGTTTGAGAAACACTGCTCTTGCGGATAGAGATATGGCCAGAGGCGGCCTCTCTATTTCCATCTCAATGTTTTAGAAGAACAAATCTGAGTTTTCCCTTGGATGTTTAAAGCTAAGGTTAGATCTGGACCTTGTTTCACTCTTCAGAGTTCCCACTTCTACAAAAAACCAATTTTGTCAACTCTGTACATGGAAGTTGTCACATGACAACTCTGTCACAAGAGCCTTGGTAGTACAGTGGTCTAAGGCACCCTGTTATTAAGCTGGTTATTAAGACCAGTTGCCTGCAATTACTGCAGGTTCGAATCTCGCCAAGGCTCAAGGTTGACTCAGCCTTCCATCCTTTCTAAAGTAGGTAAATTGAGGACCCGGTTTGTGGAGGCAATAAGCTGACTTTGTATAAATATATACAAAAGTATGAAGGCTATTGCTTAGCGCATTGTAAGCCGCCCTGAGTCTCCGGAGAAGGGCGGCATATAAATCAAATTTTTAAAAAAAAAAACCAAAAAAAAAAAACGTTAGAGGACTTCCAGAAAGTGGTCAAGGCAGGGGTGAAATGCTCCAGGTTCGGACCAGATCGCCCGATGCGGTAGTGATGGCGGCGGTGGTTTGGAGAACTGGTAGCAAAAATCTCTGCGCTCCCCCCCCCCTCCATGCCCAGCTGAGCCGTGCAATCATCAAAGGCTTTTTAAAATTATTTTTAAAAGCATTTTCTCTACAACCAATTCCGCTGAAAAAATGCTTTTAAAAGTTATTTTTTTAAAAAAAAGCCTCTGATGATCACGCAACTCAGCTGGGATCGTCAGAGGCTTTTAAAAGCATTTTTTCTACAACCTCTTCGGCCACGCCCACCCATTCACATACCCCCCCACCAAGCCACGCCCACAGAACCGGTAGTAATAAATTTTACATTTCACCACTGGATCAAGGGTGTTTTTAAAAGAGAAAAAAGCCTCTGCCGATCACGCAAACAGCTGGGATCGTCAGAGGCTTTTAAAAGCATTTTTTCTACAACCTCTTCGGCCACGCCCACCCATTCACATACCCCCCCACCAAGCCACGCCCACAGAACCGGTAGTAATAAATTTTACATTTCACCACTGGATCAAGGGTGTTTTAAAAGAGAAAAAAGCCTCTGCCGATCACGCAACTCAGCTGGGATCATCAGAGGCTTTTAAAAGCATTTTTTCTACAACCTCTTTGGCCACGCCCACCCATTCACATACCCCCCCTCCCCACCAAGCCACGCCCACAGAACCGGTAGTAACAAATTTTACATTTCACCACTGGATCAAGCGTGCTACACTCATCCAGTCTCCATGAATAGCTTGGAGAAACATCTGCTCATCTTCCTTACCAACAGCAGAACGTGAATCCCAGGATACAGAAATGAAGACCAAAACACTCTTGACTATTTAATTCATTGATTGCAAACATAAATCTTCCGTCAGCATGCAAAATACAGACAGCTAAATGAGAGGCTATTTATGTTTATTAAAAAATATTAAAACAGAAAACATAAGATTATGTAGATCAAAAAAATCTAAAAACGGGGACAAGGGAACATTTATTCTCTATCCATTACTGTCGTTCTATCCTGAAGCGCCAATTTCTATTGGAATAAAAAAGTTACTTTGTCCTGATCCCAAAGGTGTTAAAACCCCTTTTTTGTACAATGTCTTGTCATCTAGAATTTAGAATTTAGAATAACAGAAGGGACCTTGGAGGTCTTCTAGTCCAACCCCCTGCTTAGGCAGGAAACCTTACACCACTTAAGACAAATGGTTATCCAACCTCTTCTTAAAAATTTCCAGTATTGGAGCATTCACAACTTCTGGAGGCAAGTTGTTCCACTGGTTAATTGTTCTCACTGTCAGGAAATTCCTCCTTAGTTCTAGGTTGCTTCTCTCCTTGATTAGTTTCCATTCATTGCTTCTTGTCCTGCCTTCAGATGCTCTGGAGAATAACTTGACTCCCTCTTCTTTGGGGCAGCCCCTGAGATATCGGAAGACTGCTATCATGTCTTCCCTGGTCCTTCTTTTCATTAAACTAGACATACTCAGTTCCTGCAACCGTTCTTTGTATGTTTTAGCCTCCAGTCCCCTAATCCTCTTTGTTGCTCTTCTCTGCACTCTTTCTAGAGTCTCCACATCTTTTTTTACATCGTGGCGACCAAAACTGGATGCAGGATTCCAAGCGTGGCCTTACCAAGGCCTTATAAAACTTGATAATGCATCTAGAGTCCTGCACGCTGATTTATCAATTAAAAACGCATATACAACATTCATACAAATTCTAACAACTAACGTGAGTTTATCTAGTTTGAGCGTAAAGTCAGAAACGTGGGGGGGGGTCTATTAATCTCCAGATATTGAGGAGCTAAAATCAGTAACAGAGTTGGAAGGGACCTTGGAGGTCATTTAGTCCAACCCCCAGCTCACACAGGAGAGCTGTACTAAGGATTCAAACCGCAGAGCTGTCGACCTTTTCTGATCAACAAGCTCGGTGTCTTAACCACTGAGCCACCTAGTGTAACATTAAGTCACGTTGTGTTACATAACACACATGCTTGCAGCATTTACAGTCATTGTAGGAATATTGGCTTCTTCTTTTTTTTTAAGAAATTCAAAAATGCTTACTTTTTAAGAAACTAAACAATATATTAAAAAATCTGGATGGATTATAACAGAATATCAGAGAGCTTGGAGGTCTTCTAATTCAAATCCCCTGCACAAGCTGGAGACCCTATGGGACCTATAAGACTCTATACTTATGCACGTAAGATGGATTCATGCAGGGGTGAAATGCTCCCGGTTCAGACCGGATCGCCCGATCCGGTAGCGATGGCAGCGGGTGGTTCGGAGAACCGGTAGCAAAAATCCCTGCGCCCCCCGCACCATGCCCAGCTGAGCCGCACGATCATCAGAGGCTTTTTTTAAAAAACTTTTCAAAGCATTTTTTCTACAACCTCTTCCGCCGAAAAAAATGCTTTTAAAAGTTAAAAAAAAAAAGCCTCTGATGATCGCGCGGCTCAGCTGGGATCGTCACAGGCTTTTCAAAGCATTTTTTTCTGCAACCTCTTGGCTGAAGATGTGGTAAAAAAAGTGCTTTGAAAAGCCTCTCTGACGATCCCAGCTGAGTTGCCTGATTGTCAGAGAGGCTTTTCAAAGCATTTTTTTCTGCAACCTCTTCGGCCGAAGAGGTTGTAGAAAAAAATGCTTTGAAAAGTTAAAAAAGAAAAAAAAAGTTGGCCACGCCCACCCAGTCACATTACCCCCGCCCACCCACCAAGCCACGCCCACAGAACCGGTGGTAACAAATTTTACATTTCACCCCTGGATTCATGCCCAGGTCCTCTCATAAATCAGAAGTTCAAAACTGGGTTTCCATTTTGCAAAACTACGGAGAAAAGTCACACACGTCCATTTGATGTGTCGGATGTCTTCCCGGACCCTGGAAGACCACTGCAGATGAACAGCTTTAGCTGCCTTGTCTGAAGCTATGAATTTGGGTGGAGTACTTCTGAAGCTGCTCCTTCGGTTCATCTCCTTCCTCATACTGCTGTTGATAGTGTTCGTAGAGTTTGGATTTGCCTTCAGAGCCCGTGCCTTCAACCGCCGGGTGGTGTCCGTTGGACATCCTGAGAATGGTGGATGTGAGGGACTTAATGTAGTTCTTGGCCAACGTGAGCGTCTCGATTTTGGAGAGCTTGTTCTCCGCTCGGACGTGAGGGATGACTTCTCTCAACGCTTGGAAGGCGTTGTTGAGTTTGTGCATGCGTTGGCGTTCGCGCTCGTTGCTCTCCAGCCTCCGCAAGCGCCGATCCTTGCTGCTCCAAGGAAGTTTGGAGGTCCCCTTTGGGCTTTCCTTGTTCCTCTTTTCTTTACGCCGTGAATATTTCAGAAGATCATCTCTGCTCTGGGTGGGTTCTTGGCCTAAAGTCTCTTCGCTGACCGCGTTCCGACGCTTGGTTCCTTTGCTTTTGGCCTTCATGGTTGGTGCAACCAAAGATCCAGAAACTAGACTTTCATCTCCTAGCAGAAGGATGGAACCCAAGGATTGATCCTTTTTTGAACAAAGACCTCAACTTGAGGGTTTATCTAGTTACATCTTCATCTTCCTCAGCTGTCAGCTCAACCAAGTCTTGGTCTAGACATGCCAGGATCCATAGAAGTTGGGGAATCCTGTGTATGATAATAAAAAAAAAGATCACTAGGTCACTTTTGAGAGGTTTCTTTAATGAAAAATTCTCTAGAGGTGAAAGAAATGATGCCCACATAGAACATTTCCACTCTCAAGCTATATTTTGATTTTTCATGGACTTTCTTGCATGGGAGAGTTTTACGATAGTTTAAACACAAGAAGACACCTTGTCTTCTTGTGTTTACAAATGGCAATTCACCCAACCACTTTTGTTTGTCTACCTATTTCCATTTATTCTTAAGGGGCGCTTATAGATCGTGTGAAAACCTTTACATCAAACCTTACTTCTCTCACGTATTAAAATCACCCAGAAGGATCAACTTCTGAGATATTTTGAACTTCTACGGAAGATCTACAACAGTATTTCCCAACCTTTGATTGATTTTAAGAGTGTCTGGACTTCAGCTCCCAGAATTCCACAGCCAACAAGTTGCCAACATTGAGAAAACACTGATCTACAGTAATTCTGTCCCCAAGTTTCTTGGCACTTAAATAAGAATGAAAACATAATATATTTACAAAAAAGAAAAGAAAAGAAAGGAGTGGCCTCCAGAGTTGTCAGTGCTCCGTTATGGTGGTTTTCAAAAATAGGTTGGACAACTTTTTGATTGGGATGGTATAAGGCAGGGGTCTCCAACCTTGGCAACTTTAAGACTGATGTCAGCACTTCAACCTGCATTTACTCTAGTGCTGACATAAGAAGGAGAAGCGGAGGCATCTGGAAAGGGACGTTTGACTTTTCACCTACTTGTTTTCCCTGGAGATAATATCCCCTAGGAGATGAGATGGGAGGGGGGAAATTCTTTTGAGCTGGAGTAAATTAGGGGTAGAATGACTTGGAAGATGGCCAATGAGTGCAGGGGAGTGGGGAACGGAAAGGGAGGGTTTTGGGGCTGGAAGTCAGTGTTGGCTTCGATTTGAGTCGGGTTAGAATGTCGTGCTTAATAAATAAGGAGTTTTTCTTCAAAGACTGTGTTTGAAATGCAATTTATTTGAGACGACCCCGAAACTTGACAACTTGTGGACTTTAACTCCTAGAATTCTGGGAGTTGAAGTCCACAAGTCTTAAAGTTGCCAAGATTGGAGACCCCTGGTATAAGGTCTCCTGACTTGAGCAGAGGGTTGTGTAGAAGACCCCAAAGATTTCCCTCTTGGTTCTATGTTTTATCATTTGCACCCAAAATGTCAATGTTATTTCTAAATGGACATACACACAACCCAGCATAGGGGAGAAAGAAGCATCCACAGGTCCAAAAGGTCTGTGTTCTCCCTTTTTTTTTACGATCACGTAATCCCTAATAGTAATAATTATCTGCTGCTAACTGCGCATAGGCGTCAGGAAGGGCACCCGTCCAGTAAATACTCAGCTCTGTCCAGTCACCCCGATTCTACCCCGAATTAAGGCATTACCGGGTGGTTAAAAAAAAAGGGAGTACCTAGCAATAATACCTTATATATAATTATATAATAATGGGTTAATGAGATCAATGGCATGGGCCACCAATTTGGTTGAACTGAACTGTTATCACCCTTCTTTACAATTGTTTTACTCTCTTGAGCTTTGCGGCTGAGAAACCCTTTAAAGGGAATCCCAACCTCTGCTTTGTCTCCATTGCAAAGAAATGCCACTCGGAATTTATTTATTCCCAAATGAAGAGAAGATGTTTTTGTGGCAGGCTGTCCATCAAAGTCCACTTTCTTGCAAGCTTTTCAAACACATATATTTCAAGGTTGGGCATACCTTTAAAAACGTTCGTTGCTCTTAAAAGGTAAAGGTTCCCCTCACACATAGGTGCTAGTCGTTCCCGACTCTAGGGGGCGGTGCTCATCTCCGTTTCAAAGCCGAAGAGCCAGCGCTGTCCGAAGACGTCTCCGTGGTCATGTGGCCGGCATGACTCAACCCCAAAGGCGCACAGAACGCTGTTCCCTTCCCACCAAAGGTGGTCCCTATTTTTCTACTTGCATTTTTTTACGTGCTTTCGAACTGCTAGGTTGGCAGAAGCTGGGACAAGTCACAGGAGCTCACCCCGTTATGCGGCACCAGGGATTCGAACCGCTGAACTGCTGACCTTTCGATCGACAAGCTCAGCACCTTAGCCACTGAGCCACCGCGTCGTTGCTCTTACCGCCTTGCTTTCGAAGGGTGAAATAGCTAGATACAGAACCTTATCATCAAGGTATTGGCCAAGGCAGCCAAAATTGCAAATTTTTGGACAGGATTCAAAGAGGAATGCAAAGGGGGGCTCTGCAGAGTTTGCATTGGGTACAAACACCCAAATTAAAATCTCGGATCGTGAAACAAAGTTGAATGAAAGACCTTGAGTGAAATCCACAGCCCATGGGTGCTCACGGAGCCGCACACCCCCCCCCCCAGCCAAGAATTGTTATAAGGTAAAGCAATGTACAATGTACAACACAGAACAATCTAATCGCTTGTCCTTGCAACAAAGGTTAATCAGGTGTTCACCTCCAAAAAGAAAGAGGAGGAAGGGAAGGGAAGGGAAGAGAATACGGACGTCATATAACTCCTCGGTCCTTTCGATGGAACAGGTGGGGGAGAGACATCGAATTAAACCAGCATTATTATCTTTTCCCCCATTTTCAGCTCATTTGTTGGTGCAAAATGTATTCGGTTCGATCCAGGATTTCTACATGGGCCTGCCCATTGTAATAAACCACAATTCTTAGCTTGCAGATCGGTGGGGTTGCCAACCTAGGTCTATGCCGGGGCAAAGTGAACTGGTCTTTGAATAACTCTTCTGTATCCTCTCTCTATACAGAAGAGGATGGTTAAAATATTATACTTACGTTATAAGCTGTATACATTTTGACTCGGTCAATACTCTATTCAGAAAAAAATGTACTGTTTGTTTGTATGTTTGTTTTAAAAAAATAAAAACTTTAAAAAAAAAGAATAACTCTTCTGTAGATTCATACTGGGGTAACATTCTCATCTTGGATTAAAAAATCATAATATCCCCTCCCCCTTTTTTTTTTTGGAGAGGTTCAGAAATTTGGTTCCTTGGTGTGCTTTCCCCGTATTCGAGACCCAAAAAACGCTGAATGAAAAGGACTATCGGTACACACGATAGCGGTGTACCAAAATCTAAGGGGGTGCCATAAAGAAGAGGGGGGTCAATCTATTCCCCAAAGCACCTGAAGGGAGGAGAAGCGATGGATGGAAACTAATCAAGGAGAGAAGCAACTTAGAACTAAAGAGAAATTTCCTGGCAGTTAGAATAGTTAATCGGTGGAACAACTTGCCTCCAGAAATTGTGAATGCTCCAACATTGGAAGTTTTTAAGATGTTGGACAACTATTTGACTGAAGTGGTGTAGGGTTTCCTGCCTAGGCAGGGGGTTGGACTAGAAGACCTCCAAGGTCCCTTCCAACTCTTGTTATTGTTAAGACAACCGTGCAAAGAAAGTCTTCAATTTAGGGGAAGAGGATTTTTAAAGACATTTCAAGAGAGATCAGAGTAGAGTTTTTTTTGTAGACCGCCGTGCGAGAGCCATTTATCAATTTGATCACCCCCTTCTTTCATTCCCAAATATTTGCCCACGATGGCTCTGAATGGAAGAGGCCAGAAATGATTCGAGATTCCTTACCTGAAACAGGTGCCAATGGCATCCTTCAACCGTTCTAACCTGGCATGGATCATAAAAAATGCAGACCGGGCCTCAGCAGGAGAAGGTGACCCATCTCCCAGGAAGCCAGCTGTCTGCCCATCCCCATCTGCTACGGACTGTTCACCTGAGTTAGGACACGTCACTTTAATGCACTAACAGGTAAGGAGGCGGAGTCTGGCATGGCCAAGTCTACTGCAAATAAGCCAAGAACGGCAAGATTTTTGAGCAGAATATTTTCCCCGTCTGGCTGCAGCTCAACTTGGGATTCTAGAATTGAGGCCCAGAATTTGGGGCGACGGTGTTCTTCTGGAATGGTGCAAGGCAGAAAAGTTGGGGTGCTGCTGATGGCCAACGTTGGAGGACTGAAGCCCTTCAGTCAACTGCAGCTTTTAAGTCTCTGGTTGCACATGGTTTGTTTTTTTGAGCATGGAAAGGAAGGTGGCACCAAACGCCATAATCGTTTCGGAAGTTCCTCAGCTTTCCTTTTAAGTTGCCGAGTTTCCTAGATGCATTCGTTTACAACTCTGGGACTCTCTTCAGGTGGGGCAGCTGTGGTTGGAGGGCAAGTGCCAACCCAGGACACAGAGGCGAAAGCAGGAGCGTGACGTTCGATCCTCAAAAGCTGAGGTTCCGATCCATAGGTTTTTGTTGGTGGGAAAAGCCATTTGGCTCAAATAAGAAGGACTTGTGAAAGATCCAAGGGAAAAAAAATTAAAGAGATTGAAAGGAAGGGAGAAAGGAAGAAGTGTAGTTTAATGTTCTCTTTGGGCGCAGGCCAAGCTACAAACTGGTTCACCTGCTTGCTTCTTTCTGATCCCCTTCCCCCCCACAGCACACACAGACACACAATTGCACACACACACACGCACTCCGGCCAATATCAGATTTCATATCTACTTAAGAATTCATTTATTCAACCTCCAAACATTATGCTTTTCTAACTTTGGCAAACATTATTGTAGAACAAAGTAATCACAGACCTTCTCAGGCCAAGAAGCCAAAGTGAAGAAGACGATACAGTTCCCGGGAAGATTTTGCCTTCTTTAAATGGCACCTTTTATGGAGAAAATCTATGTGGTCGCCATCAATCAATCAATCAATGTCACGCACCATGGAACGCATCAAAACAGAAGGAACGTCAGATTCCAGGCTTATAAATATATAGCTTTATTTTTATTTTGAATATTAAATAAGGTTCTTTAAATTACAAGCAGCCTTAGATCACACTATGCATGATCAATATACAGTAGAAATCTTAACAGTTTTAAAATTTACACACAGTTTAAAGATAAATTCGACCTGGAATTTAATTAGCTAGCATATTGCCACGAACCTCATCGCTGTATTAAACCCCCAATCGGAAAAATGTCTCCCCCTATGATTTTTGTTACATAAATTTCCTGATGTACAAATAGAATAAAACGTCGTATATATATATACACACAGAATTGAAACCGTTTTTATCATTACCCACCACTGTGCAAGATCAGACAAATGGCTAAACAGAACCGGACGTCTTAAATTCATTCAAGTTTTAACTGAATAATAATAAAATAAAATAAAGATTAAAAACCAGGCTGTGGAACAGAACATTTTGTTACCTGCTCTTCATCAAAGATGAAGTCGCATAAAAATGCGACTAATAAATCAAATGTTTCTCCTGTAGCATATTTCCTGAAAGACATTTTAATTTTCTTTTTTTTTTTTCTTTTCCTCTTCAGAAGTGAGTATTTTATACAAATTAAAGCTGAGGCGATTTGTTTCCTCTGTTTTTTTTTATTATTATTAAGGCTATTTCTCCCAAAGCAGTAACAGTTCTACTTCCAATCTAAATAGCCCCTTTGCCCACCCACCCCCCGTAAAATTTTACACAATTGTTTTTCTCTATCAAAACCCCCAGAGTTGTCTCTCTCTCTCTCTCGCTCTCTCTCAAAAAAAAAAGGAAAAACAAAATCTGCATACTAATTAATCTAAAACAGTGTTTAAAATGTATACACAGGCAGCTTTCATTAGTGTCATTTTCATTTTCTTTAAAAAAAGAAAACTTTCATTCCCCCCTCCCCAAAATCAGCAGCGTTTATTTATAAAGGACGGAACTCGGAAAGGATTTAGCCATTAAAAGCCTAACTACAAATATTCAAGGGGGGGGGGCTTTCCATAGAACGGGAACCTCCGTTAGTGCTACTACTGGGCCCACCCCCTCCCCCCCCCCCCCAACAAAAGAAAGGTTGACAGACTGGTTTATCTTGGGAGCTTATGAGTCCTCCTGAAATTGCGTCCTTAGGGATCGTTCTAACAGCAGCTCTACCGTAAACAAAGCATTCGCCTATGTAAGAGAACTGTGTCGAGACAACCCAAGCTTGACGTATCTTCTTTGCAAGTTACTCCAACCAAGGTCCTGGTTTGCAAAGCTTCTAGGCTCCTGATCCCACCTATATTTTAGTGCGAACGGCCATCCACCAGCACCGGTTCTCGGCATAAACCCTCAGTTCTCCTGCGGAATCTCAGAAACTAGGACCAGAGGACAGCTGGAGCTGCTGAAAACATCTGGCGAGGCTCAGCTGCCTTCAGCTAATGTGGGACTTTCAACTTTAATTTTAAAAGCTTGAAGACCTCAAGAGATGCATGTAGATTTCAAGCTCAAGGAAAGGATTTCTGACGCAGCCTGGGGCATGGTGTACCTGGAACGATACCTTCTCAATGAAAACACAAAGAGTTGCCCCGGGTTTATCCAAAAATAGGCGTTTGCAATTCGTGTTCAAAGTTTAGACATGGGATTAAAGGGAAGTGGAGTGGGGTGAGGGGCAAGGCGACAGGAAGACGCCCCGAGAATCTGGAGAAAACTCTGTAATGTAGAATGCAGGTTGGGTCAAGTCGGATTCTGATACTCAATTGCAAGACTCCAAAATGAAGGGAAGACTGCCAACATCCACTTCACTCAACCTTACCAAATGGTGTTTGCCATTAAGGTGTCTTCTGCCCTGAAGGGAGCAGGTTTGCAAGGACAGCTGCCACAAACAACGTCCCAAGTTCCAACCACACCGAGGCCAAGGGCCTAGGCAGCTCTGCGACCCAACAGCAAGAGTTGAGAAGGCTCAGCTTTGAGTTCCCGACGTATCATAATCTTATAGAAGAGGTCTCACTTCAGACTGCGAGTTTCTCCAAGAGTGGAGAAGGCCAGATCCAAGGCTGTCAGTTAAGAAGGAATTCGGTGCCTGGAGAAGTTGGATCTGTCAAGGGCCACCACGTCAAGAGCAGAGCTCTCTAAGGCATGGGGTGTTCAATCTTGGCAACTTTTAAGACTTGTGGACTTCCAACTGCCAGAATTCCTCAGCCAGCTTTGCTGGCAGTTGAAGTCCACAAGGCTTAAAGTTGCCAAGGTTGGAGACCCCATGCTCTAAGGCAGAGGTCTTCAAACTTGGCAACTTTAAGACTTGTGGACATCAACTCCCAGAATTCTGGGAGTTGAAATTCACAAGTCTTAAAGTTGCCAAGTTTGAAGACCTCTGCTCTAAGGCATGTTGGCAGGTGCTGAAACTGAACTCAAGAAGCATAAACATGCTACTGTTTTGGGGAGTTCTTAAGATGCTTACACGTCAGTGCTCTACCACTCCCTGGCATGTTTCACGCATGACCGTTTCTACCCTTCGCATCGCTTCCAAGAACTAAGATCGGGGAAGGGTTTAAAAACATCCATGTTTCTTTCCACGAGATTTTTTTTTTTCATTCTATCTTGTTCAAGAAATTCTCAAAAATTCATTCCTTCAGCAGCTCGTTTTGTACGACGACCCAATGGCTTTACAAACAGGTTGCAAGCATGTTCTTCCTCTACCAAACTGTGGGGTGCAAATTACACAAAGCAGCACAAATGCTTGTTTTTAGCACGAGGATACGTTTTAAAGAGAGAAAGCGAGAACTGTTTTACTGAGAAGCAAAGCTGCTTGCCCACGTAAGGTGTAACTTAAAAGCTGTGCTTGTCACAACCAGGGCCTTCTCCTATTTTGGGAACATTCTGGATAGATTTACACAAAGTTGACTGAAGCTCAGAAAAGATCCTCTGAGCAGGGCTAGAACCTCGGGGTTGAATGAAATACTGCCTATTAGCCCATACGTTGCAACTTGCATCCTGAAAGACCTTGGGACAATTAAGTTTCGGAACTCATGCAAGAGAAAACTTTAACATCAGTCATGGACCAAAGACCTACTGAAGATTGTTGTGATCCATGCTCATGTTTAAGACCCAGGAAGACCCAGAGAGCTCAAACTTGTGCAAGCTTCTTTTTTTTTACAGGACTTCAAAAAGGAAGATCACTGATGGCAGAAGTGAAAGCATCTTCTATCAGACTGCGACCAGAACCGTGGACGGATCCTTAAAAGTTGACATGGACAATGTCAACAGTTGACATGGACAATGTCAACAGTTGACATGGACAATGCCAACGTACAAGTTGTCTGGTAATCAAAGAAGATCGTTCAGACAGGGATTGCACATGGGCAGACACACACACACACAAACATCCAACAAAAACCCAGACAATTTGCCCTACAAAAAAAACCAAGGAAAACCCCAAAACCAGTTCACCATCACCATTTTTAGCCAACCGCAAATAAAAATAAGTCAACCGATCCCCCGTTAATTGTAAGTGAGAATTATCTTCCTTTCTGTCTCCAAGTGGGTGGCCTTTTTAGAAACACAAAAAGTGGCAGACATCCTTAAAAAGAAAACAATAACTCAAGTTCTGTATTCTCCGACGAGTCGATTCGATTCGTGGGAAAAAGACACACGGGAGTAAAACGAAACCCATTTACAATAAGCCGGTACTACAATTCCCATTGATCCAGAATGCTTTGTACAGTGCGAAGGGGCTGGGCAAGGACACAACTAGCATGCCTACAGCTAAGCAAGGAGCGAAACCTGCAAAATATGGCTTGCTACACAACAGCTCTCGGCTCGATCAAGGAATGTAGTACATCCGCAGCTCGACTATATACAATTTTACACGTTCGTACAGATAATACATGGCTACTACCCCCCCCTCCAAAAACAAACAAACAAAAAAAGTATATTACAATCCTATATATAAACCAGAACATCACTGTGGTACAAATCATCTGGAGGATTATTTCAAGTACTGGGAGAGAGCTAGGATAGGGAGGTCTGTTTTTGATATGTATATATATATATATATATATCATTTATATATATATACATATATTTAAAGAGGAAATGCCAAATGCACTGCTTTTCCAAAATAGTACACCGTGAAATACATCCATTCCAAATTCTGCTCCTGACTGCGTGTTTCCCTCAATCGTTGTATCCGGTTATTGGATTGTAGGACTTCAGTAGGTCTTCAGATGCAGCTTTTTTTTTTTCCTTTTTAAATGGCTCTTAGTCCAAAGCGGAGGTATTTCCCCCGCAATCCCAAGGACAGACCGAGAGAAGTTTCACCTCTTAATCTTTTTCTCCATCTTCACTGCTCCCTGTTGAGGAAACAAAGTTATTGCAATTACGAATAACTTGAGAGAGAGAGAGAGAGAGAGAGAGAGAGAGAGAGAGAGAGAGAGAGAGAGAGTCTGCTTGAAGGACCCTCTAAATTAGTGTTTTTCAACCTTGGCCACTTTAAAGATGCACGGACTTCAACTCCCAGAATTCCCCAGCCAGGGCCAAGGTTGAGAAACACTGGCTTAACTCTGCAGATTTTTTTTTTTTTTTTAGGCCTAATTTGTTGTGGTAATTTCTAGCAGGCTAACCGAATCGAAATGAAAGTGGGAGAATCTTTACAAATTACCTGCGCAAAAGGTGTGTTGCTCCATATCGATGTTATAACAGTTTTCCCCAAGGGTTAGGATCAGTTTTTGCCCCCCACCCTTTCTTTACAAGGGACATCCTAATGTACAAGGCAGTATTCTCCACCTCCTATTACAAAAAAAGGTGGACACACCTGCCAGCCTCCCAAGCACAACTGTCTACATCGCACGCTTCAAGGTCACCGCTGGGGGACATCAAAGAAAGCTGCCCTATGAGTTACCGGCTAAAACAAGCAACGCGGCTTATCTAATCGGCGTTTCGACCAAATGCAAACAGTGTTTCTTGAGGGAATCGGAGCGCTGACCCAAACACTGAGTGCCAGGCCATTTACACAGGAGAAGAAAAAAAAAAATGTCCCGATTCCATGCTTTAAAACAATGAAAATGAGCCAATGAAGAGCCTGCTTATTTAGTCTGCTTTGCCGATGTGTAGAAAACTCCTAGCTTTTAAAATCATGTCTATTCTATTCTATTCTATTCTATTCTATTCTATTCTATTCTATTCCATTCCATTCCATTCCATTCCATTCCATTCCATTCCATTCCATTCTATTCTTGTTTTTCCTTGAAGATGTTTCCCTTCTCATCCGAGAAGCTTCTTCAGCTCTGAGAAGAACATCTTCAGAAGTGAAGAAGCTTCTTGGATGAGAAGGGAAACGTCTTCAGGGGAAAAACAAAAAGTCCAGCTGCCTTCTTTAAAAAGCAACTTTTGGGATTTCTGCTTGTTAAGAGCGGCCAAGCCATGGGCTGGAAGAAAATACTCACCTCCCTGTTCGATATCGGAGTCTGTCAGGTGGGTGAGCGAAAAGCTTGCAATGTTTGCCGGTGAGATAGAGAACCTGGAGTAAGGGGAAGGGCGGAACCAGTCCTGCTCAGGGCTTCGGGGCGGCGGCGGAGGGGAGAGGTACTTTGAGGTCTGAAGAGAAGACGACTTGGAAGTGATGAGTGTGCTGGCGGCCTTCAAGATCACGGAGGGACCAGGGGAAGGGAAGTCATCGTCCCACTCAAAACCTCCTGGAACAAGCACGTTTCAGACAAAGAAGAGGGACATCTGAGGTCCATTAAAACTTATCGAAACCAATGGTTCTTCTCGATCAATCGTGCTTCAAATCAACCGCACAGTTCTAGCACTGATGGTGTTACCTAGTTGGGTCCTGAAAGGTCTACAAGAAACCCGCCAAGCTCAGAGAACATCAAGGGCCCCACAATCCTCCTCCTCTTCCTTCTCCACCTTCCCCCTCTCCCTCCTCCTCTCCCCAAACCCTATTCCCTTCTAACCCTGATGATGTTCTCTAGTTGGGTCATGAAACGTCTACAAGAAAACTACCAAGCTCAGAGAGCACCAAGGACCCCACAGTCCTCCTCCTCCTCCTCTCTACAAGTCCTCTGTAGCACTGATGATGTTACCTAGTTGGGTCGTGAAATGTCTACAAGAAAACTACCAAGCTCAGAGAGCACCAAGGACCCCACAGTCCTCCTTCCTCCTCCTCCCCTTCTCCACAAATCCCCTTCCCTTCTAGCACTGATGGTGTTACCTAGTTGGGTCATGGAACATCTCCAAGGAAACCACCAAGCTCAGAGAGCACCAAGGACTCCTCAGGTCAACCCCGAGCTACAAATATTCTCCTTTATTGATCACATGATTTTAAAATGCCCTGAATAAAGAGCTTCCCAACTACCATTCAGCCTTCTGCATGCGAAGTAAACTGTCAGCACTTCAAGCTGCATTTACTCTAGTGCTGACATAAGAAGGAGAAGCGGAGGCGTCTGGAAAGGGACGTTTGACTTTTCACCTACTTATTTTCCCTGGAGATAATATCCCCTAGGAGATGGGATGGGAGGGGGGAAATTCCTTTGAGCTGGAGCAGTAGATTAGGGGTAGAGTGACTTGGAAGATGGCCAACGAGTGCAGAGGAGTGGGGAAAGGAAAGGGAGGGTTTTGGGTCAGGAAGTCAGTGTTGGCTATGATGGAGTCAGAGTTAGAATGTCATGCTTAATAAATGGGAGTTTTTCATGAAAGACTTTGTTTGAAATGCAATTTATTTGAGACGACCTCGAAACCTGACACTAACATTATTTGTATCACCTTCCTAGAGGGTGCTTATTTTGATGGATTTTGGAATTGTCAGATAAGGGAACAGAATGGTTATTAAAAAAAATAATAAAAGGAAGCAAGCGTGGATGTGATAAAAAGCAAGTTCGGCTTGCCCTAGAAAATTTGACGTTTGGAGAAATTCAACTGGAAAACAAAGCTTTTGCGGATGTTAAGAGGAACGGTATTGGCTGACAATTCCAAAACTTAGGTTTTCTTGTAGGGGGAACCTATTTTTCTACTTGTGTCCAAAAACAAACAGAATGTATACCTTCTTCATCCGTAGAGCTTTCTGAACTGGTGAATTTATTCAAGTAACCAAAACCGGCAGGCAGGGCAGGAGTGTGATTAGAGTTTGATTCGGCAATACGCTTTCCGAGTTCTTTGGTTGGTGTTTCCTAAAAAAAGGATCACAAGAAATGCAACAAGAAATTGAACTTACTGCGAGTTAAATTCTCACCAGGCTCAAGGTTGACTCAGCCTTCCATCCTTTCTAAGGTGAGTAAAATGAGGACCCAGATTGTGGGAGCAATAAGCTGACTTTTTATAAAAATATACAAAAGTATGAAGGCTATTGCTTAACGCATTGTAAGCCGCCCTGAGTCTTCGGAGAAGGGCGGCATATAAAAATAAATAATAATAAAAATAATAAAAATAAAACTAGCGTCTTACAGGTAATCCTCGACTGTTGTGTTTGTTTAGTGAGCGTTCAAAGTGACACAACTGTTGTAGCAGGGGTGAAATCCAATTTTTTCCCCCTACCGGTTCTGTGGGTGTGGCTTGGTGAGCGTGGCAGGGGAAGGATATTGCAAAATCTCCATTCCCTCCTCTCCTGGGGGAAGGATATTGCAAAATCCCCATTCCCACCCCACTCTGGGGCCAGCCAGAGGTGGTATTTGCCGGTTCTCCAAACTACTCAAAATTTCCGCTACCGGTTCTTCAGAACCTGTTAGAACCTGCTGGATTTCACCCCTGCGTTGTAGCATCCCCATGGTCACATGATCAAAATCCAGACACTTGGCAACTGGCATGTACTTATGACTGTTGCAGTGCCCCCCCCCCGGTCATGTGATCACCTTTTGCGACCTCCTGACAGGCAAAGTCAACGGGGAAGCCAGATTCACTGAACAAACCGTGTTACTAATTTAAGAACTGCAGTGATTCACTTAACAACGGTGGGAAGAAAGGCCGTAAAATGGGGCAAACCTCACCTTTGACAACTGCCTCGCTTAGCAACGGAAATGTTGGGCTTAATTGTGGTCGTACGTCGAGAACTACCTGCATAATTCTACCACACAGCAAGACATGGTTTTTCCAAGTGCCTTCGGAAGTTGTGGGAGCTTCATCAGTGGAAGCTTTCAAGAAGAGACTGGACTGCCATTTGTCAGAAATGATGTTGGGTCTCCTGCTTGGGCGGGGGATTGGACTAGATGACCTGCAAGGTCCCTTCCAACTCTATTAATCTGTCTGTATTCTTCTCAACCTTAGCAACTTTAAGACATGTGGACTTCCAACTTCCAGAATTCTCCAGCCACCATTGCTGGATGGGGAATTCTGAGAATTGCAGTCCTTACACGTCTTAAATTACAAAGCTGAGAAACGACAATCTGAACACAGGACTCTGTAGAAACAGTGGAATCTTAAATCCTTAAACCCTTCTTCAAGACGACTCTCTGTTGCTGCCCTGACCTCTCCCCTCCTTCTCACTGTCATCTTTGAGGGTGTTCTGAACTAGGCCTCCTGAGTCAGTAAAGCACACGAGTTGTCCCAAAAACCTGTTTTATTTTAACAGATGTGAATTCTGTTCATTCACAGAGTCCCCAATAGTTGTAAAGAGTCCTTCGGAATAAGGCTGATAATCATCCAGCTTTATCTCCCTTGACGAGCTGCCAAAGACCTCATTGGCAAAGCCACACGGAGTCCAGAATCAAACAGAGCTTCAGGCTTTAAACTGAACAGGATTAACAATGTTGCTTCCTGCAAAGGCCCACGTGCCTTTGCTCCTCTTTTAAGTCTTATGGGAGGGGCCAATCATCTCCCAGCCCTACTCCCGAGTCGTCCCTTTTGTTTTAGCTGGCTTCTGGCAGCTCTGTGCATGTGCGCACTGGGAACAGGCTCCCCCTGTTCCTCTGCCTCGCTGAGGTCCAACTCTGGAGGCTCTGGAGTCCGCACAGAACTCCCAGATGGCCCTTTCTCTGCCTTCGACGCAGAGCCCTCATCCGAGCCTTCCCCAGACTCCAGGACTGGCCCATGGTCCTCCCCAGCCTCCTCAGGTCCCAGGCTGCTGGCGGACCACAACAGAGGGACATGAACCCCGTCACTGACTGGACTTGGGTGTCACACCTTCAAGCCAGGCTAATGTTGTCATGCTGAGTGTGCCCCTCCACAACCAACTGCCTTGGGAACAGACAGTGGCTGCCAGCTAGGGTAGAATCTAGTCTGTCTTTCTTTACTCAGGACATACACTGCCTTCTTCCTTACCTAGGCAGGGAAGGAAGCAACCTTTTTTTAAAGAAGAGTCTATTCTGAAATCCAATAATTAAACAAAAAAAAAAAAAAAGGGAAGATACCTGATCAAATAGATATAAGGTGACATCGTCAAAGAATGTTACGGCTTTTTTTCCATTCTTCTGAAAGGCGTCGGTTGAGTGGTTCTCCTGGGGTTGCTTTGGCTGTTTCAGCAAGCTTCTTAGGTGCTTCCCATCACTTCCATCGCTGATGATCTCCGGCACGGGGTGCACCATAATGTCCTCGTCGCTGTCCGAGCTAAGCCCTTGGAGGTGGAAACTCTTCATATCGTCCTCAGAATCGTCGCTGTTCCCATCTTCCTCGTCGGCATCCTCTTCGTCTAAGGAGAGCTCCAGCATCCCAGAAACATCAAGCTTCCCCAGATACTTTCCTTCGATGTCTGGTTCTTTCAATTTATGGCCTTCGAGCTGGCCCAATATGGATTTCTCAAAGAGTTCGGGAGCACCGTACAAGGCGGGCGTCAGCTTCAGATCGCCCTCGGGGAAAAAATCCGCCGTACTGGTGCCTGTGCAAGATACACTTTTGGGGAAATCCTCATATATTTCATCTTCATCTGTATGTTCTAGGTCAGGGACAAGGGGTGTTGTCGTTGTACCTTCGGCTTTATGAATCCACTCCTGCTTTGTTTCATCTGACTCGTCTTCTCCTCCTCCTTTCACCTCCAGCTGTGAGGTCAAGTCATTGACAAACTGATAATTAGCTATTTCACCGCCCCTAGAAGGGTTTTTTGTATCCCCGGCATTTTCCATTTCAAAGAAATCAGCGTGGTTCTTGGTTAATACTGTTGATTTTTTCGATAGATGCATAACCTCAGATTTCTTATCTATCTCCGAATCGTTATCGGAAAAGTAGGCCGAATCTCTGTATGAATTATGGACGCCCTCCAAAGCTGCTCGAGGAGTGGTTTCAAAATTATCCACATTCGTCGGGTCAGCGTAAGAACTGACATCCGCCGACACGATGATTGTGGGGTTCTCCCGCACGAGATCTCCACCCAATTCACTAGAACTGCTGCCAACCAGATGCGAAGTCCATTCGGGAGATTCCAGGTTTTCCGTTTCGTAGCCGCTATCGGCAGGTTTATCAGGCGGTAAACATTTCCGGGGACTCTCTAAAACTTCGTTCATATCTAATGTCTCAAATGAGTCTGGCGTATCGACCAGTTGTCCCAGGCTCGGGGTTGAACCTGATGAACTGTCTTCTAGTAGGCTATCGTGGCTAATGCGATCTGTGGGAAGACGACTTTCCGGATCATACTTTTCATCTTGAGAGGTTCTGTCACTTTCTTTCGGAACGTATGCGTTATCTTGTTCGGGTTTCTCAGGGTTTAAATCAGGGGTCAACTCCCAGGAGTTACTGCTGTGTTGAAGTCCCTGTTTCTTTTCTTTTCTTTCTTCTTGAGCATTGAGTGAGACACCAGGGCAGGAGCCAACGCCATGGGTCTGGTTTTTGACATGTGTGGAATGGATATCCGTTGAACCGAGATCGGAGACGCGTTCCGTTTCAAGGAGAGAAGAGGCAACATTGTGGGTAGAGTTACCACCAACTTCTCTGTTAGGAGGATTTTTCTCCGGGCTAGAAAAAGACAACAGGAGTTTATCAACCCCAGGGGAACCAGAAAGCGTCCCTATTGGCCCAAGAAGGTCCTTTTTAGTGTCATGAACTTTCCCACTCATGTTACATTCAACTCCCAAAGAGTTCGTATTTGGTGGGTCTGGTTTATCTGTTCGGTCGTGAGCTCCACTGAGGTTGCCACCACTTTCGTCCCTTGCTGTCCACTTCAACAGATTCTTCTCCTGAAGAAAAAGGAAGTTATTGGATAGCTCCTCTAAAGTCAGTTGGCTAAATTCGGATTCCTGTGAGGTATCTTCTTGCAAGTAATCAACTTCGTTTTGAGAAGCGAGCGGGGAGCTTCCCTTCTTGAGCAAGCCACGGGTGGATTCCTCAAGATCCGAGCATGAAATTGCTTCCCGCTCCAGATGGATATCATTTACATCTGCTAAATCCAGTCTATTGATTCGATTTGCCAACCATTCATTTTTGGTGATACCACCATTTTGGGAATGGCTAACCAGACCAACTCTGTGTAAATTCTCTTCCTTGGGATCTGTACTATTACAGAAAATGTCCCCATCTGTACTAGATTCATCCGCAAAGTGTTCTAGAACCACGAAGGGACAATTTTGGTCTTTCAGAACTTCAGCGTTGTCGTCCACTTCTGTTGTCAATTCGGCAACCTGGTGGTCGAAGTTGATGCTCCTAAGGCCTCCAATTTTTTCTTCTAATTGGATGTAATAATCGCTTCCAATCGAAGGTTTACGGGCGTTAAAGACGGGAAGTTCTCCAGGCACCAGGAGGGAAACTTCCTGCCCACTTTCAACCTGAGCTCCAGGTCCTTGGTCAGTCAGCGTGTTCTCAAATACCTCCACCGGGAAGAAGATGTTTGTGTAAGTCTTCGTTTCGACGGGGTTTGACTGGTTACATTCAAAGTGGTCGAGTTTGGCTGTCTCCCAGATGTATTCAAAGTTGAGTCCTCGGCTTGTTTCGGTTACGGTGAGAACCTCTTCCATCTCACGGCCAAATCGGCTGCCGTTGAAATGATCCAGGATGGGAAAAGCGGAACTCCCCAACGGTTCTCGGTTTGAAATGTTCGGCTTGAGATCGTCCCACTGTTCGGGATCAATGACAGAATCCCTTTGACTTTGCATGCAGAGATAGACCAAAAGCTTATGGACTTCCTCGGATGTGGCTCGCTTTTCTGGAGACAGCCAGCAGAACTGCAGGACTTCATACCTGGAAGGATGAGATTTCAAATGTACTGTTTGTAACGAGGAAATCATTTCAGGTCAAGAGCTCTTTGCAAGGGTTTCCTAAAGTAACCTTGCTTTTCAAAAAGTGATTTTAACTGGAAAGTTTTTATTCTTTAATTTTTCGAAATTACAAATCGGAGAACAATTTTGAACTCCGGGAGGGGCAATCAACAAACGGCCTCGATCTCAGCTTCCTTTCCTTCCCTTCTTTCCTTTTTCCTTTCCTTTCCTCCCTCCATTTTCTTTTCTTTTCCTTTCCTTCCTTTCCTCCCCCCATTTTCTTTTCCTTTCCTTCCTTTCCTTTCCTCCCATTTTCTTTTCCTTTCCTTTCTCCATTTTCTTTTCCTTCCCTTCCCTACCTTTCCCTTCCCTTCCTCTCTCCCTCCATTTTTTTTCTTTTCTCTTCCCTTCCTTACATTTCCCTTCCTTTCTTTACATTTCCCTTTCCTCCCCCATTTTCCTTTCCTTTCCTCCCTCCATTTTCCTTTCCTTTTCCTTTCCTCCCCCATTTTCCTTTCCTTTCCTTTTCCTTCCCTTCCCTTCTTTCCCCCATCCTTCATTTGTAGGCTAAGAACATGCTTGAAGCTTTCTCAACTACTTTGAAACTCTTATTGTATAACAGAGCTTGACTGAAAGTCAAAAACGTGGTGTTTTTTTTACCATCGATCAGAATACGGCTGCTCGAGTGGTGGTTGCGACAGCTTGGTCTGTTTTTCTTTGATGACTTGCGTCAAAACCTCCTCATCGGAGAGCTCAGAATAAGGCTTGGTGGCGCCACTGAAAAGTTCCCACAGCGTCACTCCCAGGGCCCTGGAAAAAGAGAAGGCTTCAGTAAGATGTCCATTCACTAATGGAAGGCCGGCTTTTTTGCTTTTGCCTGTTCAGATTTTCAGAAGATTTACTACTTGAGAGCAGGTTGGAACAAATATTAGGAACCTACTCATGTTGTGCCTCTCTGTATCAAAAAAAAACAGTAGTGTAGAGGGTCTTAAATTTTAAAATACAGCTGGGGTTGGGGGGAGACTTACCGTATTTTTATAAAACACACTCCCCCCCCCAAAAGAGGGTGAAAATTTGGGTGCGCCTTATACACCGAATGTAGCCCCGCCCACCTGCCAGCCCCCACCCTTTGGCCTCTGCCTCCCAGCAATTTACCTCCATGCAGCAAACAGCAAGTTTCAGCTTCAGCACAGCTCGATTAGCACAAGCAGCTGATTGTCGGTTGGATCGGCCTCCCGACTATCAGCTGTTTCAGGCTGCAGGGATTGCCATTGCCTATTGCTGCCTCCGTGCGCCCCATTTTCGGCCTCCGCTGTTTGCTGAAAGGAGGCAAATTGCTGGGAGGCAGAGGTAGATTTTTTTTTTCTTGTTTTTCTCCCCAAAAAAGGTAGGTGCGTCTTATAGTCCGGAGCGTCTTATACTCCGAAAAATATGATAATTTGTAGGACTGGATGAAAACGATGCCCTTATGAGGGGGATTTTGTTTACAATGGTAGATTTTACAGTATCTAGAATTTGGGTGATTTTTTTATCGTCAAATAAGTGTGATAAGTGTTAGAGCTACTGGGATCATAAACATCAAGTTATAGAATCATCCGATCGATTTTGTGATCTATGAAGCCACAGTTCTTCCCCGGTCCTCCCTCCCCCTCCCTGTAACTTTGGCTTTTTCCTACCAGACGTTGCTGTACTTCGTCTGTTCTGCTGTTAGCAGCCGGTCCTGAAAGCTGGTCACCAGTTCTGGAGCTGTCCACCGGAGGGGTACGAATTTATTTTCATCCGTTTCGATGTAATCCTCCTAGACATTAAAAAAACACACACACACACATCTTAAAGGATGGCTGTATCAAACGCAATTAGCCGCCTTTCCTATTTATTTAGATGAACCCATCTAAATCTAATTTAGTTCTAATAGATCTATCTCGGATCTATTAAACAAGAGTCTTTCCCACTATTGAAAAGTGTCCTAGGAATTAGAAATCCCTCCCTTCCTGGCTTTTTGCAGAAGTGAAAAAGCAGCATAAGAATATTATAAACAGTTTTAAAAAATCAGAAGGAAAATGTGGGTTCCTTAAGTGCTCCCTGAACTTGGTCGTTTTCTTGCAGATGTTTCATGACCCAACTAGATAACATCATCAGTACTAAAAAGGAGGGGGGTTTGCTCTCTGTTTCTCTTCTAGCACTGATGATGTTCCCTACTTTGGTCATGAAACGTCTGCAAGGAAACAGCCAAGCTCAGACAGCACCAAGGACCCTACAGTTCAACCCTGAGCTACACCCACTCTCCTCTATCAGTCAGAAAAATGTTATTGGGCATACTGTATTCTTGTAGCATTTTCTGGAATATGGTCTTCAGAGGTTAAGAGATACGGGAAATCTTTCTGTGCCAGCCTCATTAAGCTGCATCCAGACAGGATTAGAATGGGGGAGGGGGGGAATGGAAATATTTGCACACCCTCCCTAATGTTGCCCTGAGTCAACACGGACCCAAAAGATACACCAATGTCGGCAAAACCAGTTAGGAAATAAAGAATGGGGGTACTTTAAGGCAGCATGGCAATTTCTAATAACTATTGGCAAGTCAGTTATCGGTACACATACCAATGTAGTGGCTACTACATGAAATATCCCCCAACAACTGAGTAACAGGATTTTAGATAAAAAATGGATACTGTCAAAATCAGGTTTTTAATATGAGCGCTTCTAAATGTGTGGACTTACCTTGTACCTACTGAATCCTATTCCATAATCTCCAATTTTTACATTTAGGTCAGATGTGAGGAAGCAATTCCTTAAAGCTAAATCTCTGTAAAAAAAACAACAGCAACAGAATATTGCAATGAGAAAAAAATGAAAGTTCAAGAACGTAACTAAGTTACCAGGCCTATCTCTGAGAACACGAGGCTAAATTTCAGCTTTAAATTCAGCTTGGTTCTAAAGTGCCATAGCAACAATCATTCAACAGTTATATTTGCCTCCCTATTTTAAACCTGAAGGATCAGCATTGTGTGTTGCAAAGAGACTTTCTGTTTCTTGGCAAGTATACTTTGAGTCAGAGATCTCAGGTCAACCTTAGCAAACAGCACCATCTGGAGCAATGTTTCCCAATCTTGGCAACTCTTAAGAAGTCTGGACTTCAACTCCCAGAATTCCCCAGCTATCCATGACACTAGACTTCACTGAGTCTATATATAAAAAGAATCACCCCAATCATAAAATTTTTCCCATGTCTTGAAATACATCGACTCCTCTTTATCTTTTATTGTTAGTGTTAATCTATTCATTTCTGCACATTCTAAAATTTTCTTTATAATTTCTCCTTCCAACGGGATTTTATCTGCTTTCCAATTGGTTGGAAAGGAAATATGAATAAGGGTATAGAGATAAAAGAGATAGAGAACAGATGGGAGAAAACAATTAAAAAAATAGATACCCAGATGATGCCAAGTAAAAGGAGAAAGGGGAGGGGGGGGGTAAAAGGGGAAAAAAGTGAGATATTATAAAAATGTACACAAATGATGAAATAAAAATAAATATTAATTGAATAAAAAATTGAAATGAGAATAAAGATAATTAGAAAATCGGGGCTGCTCGAATACCACTTTAGATTGAACTGAAAAGGGAAACAACAAGAGAGAGGGGAAGGAGTAGAGAGAGAGGAAGGAAGAAGAGAGGAGAGGAGAAAGAAGAAAGGGAAAAGGAAAAGGAGATGAAGAAAAGGGAGGGGAAAGAGGAGTAGAAGAGAAGGTTAGAAGGGGGGAAGAAGAGAGGAGTGGGGGAAAGGAAGGGGAAGAAGGAAAGAGAAGGAGAGGAAAAAAGAAGAAAGTAGGAGGAGAAAGAGGAAGGAAGAAAAGGGGAGGAAAAGAAGAAAGGTTGGAGTAAACCTTCACCCTGAGTCCGAAAGGAGAAGGGCGGTATAGAAATTCGAATAATAAATAAATAAATAAATAAAGGTAAATGGTAAAAGAGCAGCCCCGAAAAAGTAAAAAGTAAAAATGAAAGTTAAAAGATAAGGTGAATGAAAAATGATGGATAAATGACTGTACGTGTAAATGTGTTTATGAGAAATAAAAATAAAAAACTTTAAAAAATTTTTTAAAAAGAACCACCCCGGCATTCAAGACTCACCCGTGCACAAAATTGTGTTTGTGCATCGTGACAAGTCCTGCCACAATCTCGCAGGCCATCCTCTGTAGCAGCATTATTTGAGAGTCTCCTTTAATGTTATCCTGCTCGTTGCAGAGATAGGTTTTTAGGTCACCCTGAAAAAACCAATTTGAGAATGGTTATAAACAGCCTCTCCTGCCAACGGGCAGTTAACAGGTATTTAAGAAAACAGCAACTAAACACATAGTTTTAGTACCTGCCCATCAACAACATCACTAGCAGTAGTTATAAATAAACTGGTGCTTAAGAGAGCACTGTCATTAAGTTTCAAGTCCCTTAAGGTAGCATACAAGAGACACATAGAAACATGCTGGTTTAAAGCCATCCAGCAGTTAAACTCCAGAGTTACGATATGAACCATGTGATGAAACAATCTGTCTACCACTCTTCTTTCGAAGAAAAAAGGGAAAGGGGTTAGGAGTTAAGAGAGAGGGGAAATTATAAGTTGGATCACTGGGCAAAGAAAGGCTGGGGCGCTGTGATGTTTGTCAGTTCCACAATAATAGTTCAGGTCTTCTGGAATCTTTTTAAAATGGGAATATTATATCCAGAGACTTGTTATACCCATGATGAAATCAGAATCTTCTCCAGAGAAATAAGCTTTAATACAGACACACAGCAACATGTTCCACTCACAAAAGCACCTCAAATTAATATTTTAATTGTCCGAAGGCTTAAAATGTTGCAAGGTCCAGAAAAAGGAGAAAAATATTTCCTAGGAGTCAAAAAGACATTAGTTAAGGCTGGCTAGAAAAAAAATGAAAGAAACACTGAACGGAACTGACTAGGGGGCAGTGCAACACTAGATTAAAAAAAAGACAATTTTATTTATTTTATTTTTTATTAGTCATATTTCTATGCTGCCCACTCTCCGAGGACTCTGGGCGTCTTACACCAAAGACGGTATACTACATAGCATATTGCCCCCCAACAATCTGAGTCCTCATTTTACCCACCTCGGAAGGATGGAAGGCTGAGTAAACCTTGAGCCTGGTGAGATTTGATCCGCTGATCTGCTGAACTAGCAATCAGCTGAAGTAGCTGCAGTATACAGCACTCTAACCACTGCGCCACCTCGGCACTTTTTCCAGAAAGGGTGGGGAGGGTGGGGAAGACTTGCTATGGATTTGCAAATTAAGGATCACCATGTTGCGAACTCTAAAGTCCATTTATTCATTTTTTTAAACCAGTTACTTTTCTTAAGATGACTCTAAATGCCTCAAAATCAAAATGCACAGCAGGTTTTTTTCTACAAGCTGGAGAAACTAAGAATCACACAAGGAGGTACCGCACTTTGGATGTGGCTTGCAAAAAGGGGCTTCGGAGCATGAACGAAGCGTTTCTCTGCAACCCCCTCCAAGCGAGCACATACAATTCCAGGAAAAAGACTCAATAGCTCTAAAGTCAAAGGAGATGGTCAAGTCATCCAAGGTCATAGTTGTCCCGGAGATGCTTTTCCAAAAGGGAAATGGGATTTGCTTTATTTTTCCCTTCAAGACGCTTCGCTTCTCACCCTTCAGTTCCCCCGTTCAGTCAGAGCTGGAGAAGCTCCTTGGACGAGAAGTGAAACGTCCTCAAGAAAAAAAACGAAGGAAGTCCACTTGCCCTTTTGGAAATAACACTTTTAGGACAACGGCTTTAAGAGGCTACAGACGAGTGCGTTCCTGCCACTTTCCAAAGCAACATTTTGGAGGCTGAATTGGAAGCTTTGCAAGGCCCTGTAATGTGCCTTCCTCGCCCTTGTATGTCGAGAGAGCCAGCTGGCCTGATTTGCTAAAGGTGAATTCCGGGTGAAAGGCATAGCCTTAAAACATTACCGCTCAAGGCACAGCAGGCAGAGACATCTCTGTTTTCCAATTTAATTACAGGCTTTCTTTCTCATTAGCAAACAGAGAGGCAGGCAGACAGGGCAGGGATATATTTGCTTCGGATACCGGCGTCCCAGAGGATGTAAGGCCTCCCTCGGGAACAGCTCCAGAGCAATCCTTGTTCATTAGCTGCGGAGTGCTTGAAGTGACATCTTTCTAATCTTTGACAAGTCCACCCATGACATCTTCAGTGTCAAGGTCTCAACGGGGCATCTCAGGAAGGCATTACAGGTAGTCCTTGACGTATTTCATTTAGAGACTACGCGAAGTTATACGACGGTGCTTTTCAGATCTTTGGGATGGCAAGAATTGCTCCGGCCAACGCCGGCGCTGTTACAATTGATTCTTTTTCCGCATTTGCTTGATCTTTTATTTGAACGTCTTTATATTTCTTCGATGTTTTTAAAAGTTTTTTCCCCCTTCTCATCAGTAGTAATAGAAATAGTAGTAGTAACATGTGGCCGGTGTCTTAGGGTGACACTGAGCATCACTGAAGGGTCTGAACCAGTGTTTCTCAACCTTGGCATCTTGAAGAGGTGTGGACTTCAACTTCCAGAATTCCTCAGAGCTGACTGGGGAATTCTGGGAGTTGAAGTCCACACCTCTTCAAGATGAGAAGGTGAGAGAAACACTGATCTAAATCAGCAGCTTCTAACCTTTTGGGCACCAGGGGCCTGTTCTGTGGGGGTGGGGGGGGGAAATTTCCATGGACCGGAGGATTGGGTGAAGTTTTGCACGCAACCTAGAACTCACGCATACGAAGATGAAGCTTCACTTGCTTGCATGGCCCCGTTCCTAATGGGCTGTGAACTGGTACTGGTCTAAATCATACAGCTTGGAGAAGAAGAAACTGATGAAGTCAAATGGCCAAAATCATTCCAGATAATCAGTGAGGGAACAAGGAGATATTTGGGCAGGTAAGGAAAAGGACTGCAACTATCGTTTGAGATGATGAAAGAAAATGGATTAGAACCAAAGGTTAAAGACTGATTTAGGCCTTTCTTCACATTAGGAGAAGAGGTGATGGAGCAAAAAGACGGAACAAAGATTCCCTATTCTAGCTACAGTATAAACTTCCCGTCTCTAGAAGTAAAGAGGCAAGAGTTCACCCTTGAAAAATTCATCTTCCGTAAGTTCAAGACAAGAAACCAGAAGGGACAGAAGACACCAGCAGGGACCAAAAAGCTAATTTTCCACCTTCCTGTTGTGTCCAACCCATCGCGACCCCATGGACAACATTCCTCCAGGACTTCCTGTCCTCTACCATCCTCTGGAGTCCATTTAAGTTCACACCAATTGCTTCAGTGACTCCATCCAGCCACCTCCTTCTCTGCCATCCCCTTCTTCTTTTGCCCTCCATCATTCCCAGCATTAGGCCCTTCTCCAGTGAGTCCTTTCTTCTCATTAGGTGGCCAAAGTATCTGAGTTTCCTCTTCAGGATCTGGCCTTCTAAAGAGCAGTCAGGGTTGATCTCCTCTAGGACTGACCGGTTAGATCGCCTTGCAGTCCAAGGGACTCGCAGGAGTCTTCTCCAGCACCATAATTCAAAGGCCTCAGTTCTTTGACGCTTAGCCTTCCTTATGGTCCAACTTTCACCCATTGCAACTGGGAAAACCATCGCCTTGACTAGACGCACTTTTGTTGGCAGGGTGATGTCTCTGCTTTTTACTATGCTATCTAGATTTGCCATAGCTTTCCTCCCCAGGAGCAAGCCTCTTTTAATTTCTTGGCTGCAGTCCCCATCTGCGGTGATCAGGAAAATAAAATCTGTCACTACCTCCATTTCTGGTACCTGTGTATAGGTTTCTCAAGAGACACCTCAAGAGGTCTGGTACTCCATTTCTTTAAGAACTTGCCACAATTTGTTGTGATCCACACAATCAAAGGCTTTAGCACAATCAATGAAGCAGAAGTAGATGTTTTTCTGGAACTCCCTAGCTTTCTCCATGATCCAGCGTATGTTGGCAATTTGATCTCTAGTTCCTCTGCCTCTTCGAAATCCTGCCTGTACTTCTAGTAGTTCTCGATCCACATACTGCTGGAGCCTAGCTTGTAGGATTTTAAGCATAACCTTACTAGCATGTGAATCCACCTTCCTGCCAGGTTACTAAAATCAGAGACTTCCTCCACAAGCCAGACGGGCTTGCCAAGCAAGCTAACCTGGCAATAGAAACAGCACAACCACTTTATAATACAGATCTCTGCTCACCATTCGTCATTCTATCAACAAGGAATTTGGTGTGCCGACTGGCCACATATCATCAGCTAATTTATTACTGCTATTAAGCCAGTTACTACCCTATTTTTAACCCGGGGGTAACCTGGATGACAGACAGGAAACAAAACACCCTTAGTTAATTATAGATGAAGTGGGACCGTGTAAGCTTACTACACAATCATCCTGGACAAAAAGAGAGTAGAGAGCAATTGCTCATTTAGAAAAGACCAGACGCTCTAATTTAGGAATAGGTAAACAAGAGGTGACTAACAAGGTGATTGGAGTGCATGGCAATAGCAATAGCATTTAAGACTTACATACTGCTTCACAGGGCTTTACAGCCCTCTCTAAGCAATTTACAGAGTCAGCCTACTGCACCCAACAATCTGGATCCTTATTTTACCAACCTCAGAAGGATGGAAGGCTGAGTCAACCTTGAGCCGGTCAGGATCGAACTGCAAAACTGCTGGCAGTCGGCAGTCAGCAGAATTAGCCTGCAATACTGCATTCTAACCACTGCGCCACCACGGCTCATAACACCAGTCATGTCTCTAGAAAGCAAAATCACGAACCTGCGTCTCACTTATTTTGGCCACATCAGATGGAAGAATTCCCTGGGGAAAACAGTTACGTTTGGGAATGGAGTTAGCGGTAAAAGGAAACCAGGCTGTCAAAGAAACACGATGGTTGGAGATTATCAAAGCTGACACCAGCCAGAGCATAGGACAATTTCAAGAAGCAGTGCAAGATTGGAAGATGTGGAGAGACCTGTCCAACAGAATCTCTAAGAGTCAGGCACGACCGAATGGATAACATCTTCGCCACCAGATATCTAGCTAAATTAATTAGACCTAGATAAATGAGAACAGTCCCACCAATGCTGACAAAAGCAGACTGAGTTTGCCATTCCGAAATCCTGCTTCAACCCCTTTCTGGAATGCCAGCACCAACTGCCACGTGGGAATGTAGAGCCAAGTAACCAGGACTCATCTGCTTAAGTCAAAAAAGAAGCTTTTTACCACCTCATTTTACGAATGTTCACGCGTCTAGTTGTAGCTATAAATGTATGTGTTCGCAGGGCTGAGGGGCACAAATGCAAATTAACACTCGCAGCACCTCCCACTCGTTTTCTCACTTACAAAAAGCCACACTCATCTCACATACGTGCAACGAGGCAAGTGTTTTCGCAGCTGCTGTATATTTATGCTCTTCTGCTTCCAAGGCAAGCTTGAATTTGATTAAAAGAAGACAGTGCCACAGGAGTTTCTTCCAATGGCCATAATTAAAAGAGCAGGTATGCTTATGGGACTCCGGCCCCTTCATATGCAAAGTTTATTGCATCACATTCTGTCCCGAGAAGCAAAGTCCTTGTGTGAATTACATGCATGGAATCAAAGTCCGGAATCATTGCGGTTTCTGCTGCTATTTAACCTGAACATTAAGGAAGTGCTTTCTTTTTAAGTTTAATATGCCAAAGCTTCTTGCAAACGAGCTGAATTATCAGAACCGTGAAAACACACAGATGCAATATATATATATATATATATATATCTCCAAGCAGTATGCATTTTCCACCAGAAAAGGGGGGGGGAGAGAAGAAGATAATGCCCTCCCTCAGAGGCCAGGAAATTAAATGAAAAATAATTAGCACTGAATATCTCTTGAGATGCAAGAAATTATTACAGAATTAGTATAAAGAGGGCAGACCAATCTAGATGTATGTATTTCAGAGAGGGTTATGTGTGTAAGAGAGAGAGGGGGAGGGAGGGAGAGAGGGAGATGAATCTGAAATGGCAGCTTTGCTAGGAAATGCAATTGCTGTCATGTGGCTGAATAATGATTGTAATATATTCTGTTTGCATGCAAATGTATTGAAACATTAAAAAGATGTTAGAAGATCAACCTGCCTTGCAAAAGAACCTCCACCTTAGCAGATCTCTATCTGACCTTTATTCTAGTTTATCAGACCAGTTAATCGTTTCTATTGTCGACTTGTCTTGTTTATTCTAGCTACCTGAATTGCAAGCCAGGGTTCGGATGAAACTATGGACAAGAGCAACAGGTCACCTGGCATTCTTCTCACCTAAGACTACCCCCCCCCAATGGCGCTTCCTTCCCCAGCTCGCTGCTCCAGGGGAAGAAAAACAAAAAAAAAGGACCTTCCTCAGATTCACAGAATTTCTAAGGGAACCCGAATGGATCTCGAACTGAGATTTCATTTACTCACCAGGTCACAAAATTCAAATACCAACAGATAAGGAATGGCTTCCACGTATTGGCCAGTACAGTGGAGAATATTGGGATGCTGAAGGATACTGTAAAGAAAAGTCCAGAAAAGAAATATAAAGATCACGAACAATTTCAACATGGCTTAGGACCTGGTTATTTACGGGACTGCCTACTATCACCAATACCCTCCCACCATTTTGTATCTATGTATTTTTACTGTTTGGCTGTTCACCGCCCTGAGTCCTTCAGGAGTAGGGCGGTATATAAAATAAATAAATAAATAAAAAATGAATAAATTTGCATTTGTGACCTGAGACATTGAAAACTTGAGGGGGGAAAGGAGAATTATTCTCAGTCCGCTGATATATTGGGAAAACATTTTAAAACTCAACACAATGAAACATTTTGCAGATGTGAACGCCGTTAGCAAATCTCTATACGTCCTCCTATTCCCAAATGTTGACTAACCAGAACT
Source organism: Pantherophis guttatus (assembly GCF_029531705.1). Next base: position 1,126,600 of record NW_026844042.1, read on the forward strand.
CTTGGCTCACCTTCCTACAATTAAACCTGGTTTGAGATTTTGGGAATGGGTGCAGTAGCACTCCTTACTTGCTCCAAATGTATCCTTAGCAAAGGCCTAAGAGGCTACTCACAAATATGGCTCCCCATGTCTCAAAAACCGCTCCTGCTCCTTGGGATTGGCACTGGCTTTTAACTCCTTCACGATGACTCTGGTTACGCTGGTGCCGGTGTAAACTTCCCCCAGCAGAACCTGAAAAGCAAAAGAATCAAATCTCAGTTCCACTTCGAAGAGAAGAACAATCCTGGCAGGCGTGGCTGGCTGGCTGGCTGGCTGGGGAATTCTGGGAGTTGACGTCCACAGGTTTTAAAGGTTGCCAAGGTTGGACATCTCTGCCCTAAAGCTTCTGACGGTGAAGATGGCCAGCTTACACTTCACAACCGTTTCAAGAGATTTGTTGTTGTGGGTTCACTTTTTACCACTAAAAATATTTTAAGTGACAGGTAAATGAACAGAAGAATTGTAATATTCAGGGCACCGATTTCTTACCTTTCCAAACCAGCCATTTCCTATTTCTTGGATATAATTTAGATTCTGCCGAGCAACCTGAGATTTCAGGTCTTCTGTGATAGATAGAAAGAAAACATGTTAAAAGAAGCATTAAAATTTTGTTTGGCTAGATAAACAATTTTTCAGAGAAATCCAATATAACTCTTACGTTACAATACAGCAGGACAAAATCATACTTGTCCTGTCCTGTCCTATCCTACCCGTCCTACGCTATCCTATCTTATCATAAGTAATTTGAAGTTGAATGTTGTGTGAACAGACTTCCTGGCATTCTCTGTGTCTCGCTTCCAACATCTGCTCCGAGATATGTAGTGAGATTAGAAATTGTTCTGTTGAGGTAACAGCATCTGGCAGTGAAACGAGACCACTGGATACAACCCAATATTTGTTTTCCTTCCGTGTACAGTAAGTAGCACAATCAATGACGTTATGAATCAAACAATTCTGATTCCACTGAGTAGGAAAACAGGGAGTCAAGCTATTCTCTAAAGCGCCTGAAGGCAAGAAGCAATGGATGGAAACCAATCAAGGAGAGAAGCAAACTAGAACTAAGAAGAAATTTCCTGACAGTGAGAACAATTCATCAGTGGAACAACTTGCCTCCAGAAGTTGTGAATGCTCCAACACTGGAAGTTTTTAAGAAGAGGTTGGATAGCCATTTGTCTGAAGTGGTGTAGGGTTTCCTGCCTAAGCAGTGGGGTTGGACTAGAAGACCTCCAAGGTCCCTTCCAACTCTATATTTAATTTAATTTAATTTAATTAATTCAATTTATATGCCGCCCCTCTCCGAAGACTCATATGTTTTGTTCTATGTTCTGTTCTGTTCTGTTCTGTTCTGTTCTGTTCTATTCTGCACATTATGCAGCACATTAAACTCTAAATTCTAAGTAAGCAGTTAACATAACATAACTGTAGTTATATAATACACTATGTTCAAACAAATATTCTATATTACAGCGTAACACAAAATCCTGTTTCATTCAATATACTGAGACAATAGCTGGGGGTCCTACACCCCCCCCGTTAGCTATCCTTGCATGTTCTGCAAATGCAAGGACAATGGTCGTAAGCTTCTTTTTTTTTATGTTAGAAAGACCTCCCCGCCATTTTATATATGGCCATTTGTGTAGTTATGAACATGGCGTCCAGCTTCATGAACATTTCCTGGAGAGATTTATTTATTTATTTTATATTGCCGTCTATTCGCCCATGGCGACTCAAGGCGGCTTACAGAATATAAAAACTACGTTTAAAAACAGTAAAACTAATTTAAAAAAATCAAATAAATTAATGTAATAAAATCACCGCCCATCCCTCCACCTCCTGCCCCAGCGAGAGCCGATCACACGAGCCATTTAATGGGCTCCATCCCGCTCTGGGTTCCCCAGGCCTGCTGGCAGAACCAGGTCTTCAGCGCCTTCCGGAAGAGTGTCAGAGTGGGGGGGGGCATTTTAACTTCTGGGGGAATGATGTTCCAGAGAGAGGGAGCCACCACAGAGAAGGCCCTTCTTATGGGTCCCACCAGGTGTATCTCCCTAGGGGATCGGACCCGCAGCATTCCCTGCCTCCCCACTCTGGTGGGTCGGGTAGATGTTACTGGCAAGAGACAGTCTCTCAGATAACCTGGTCCCAAGCCATGGAGGGCTTTAAACGTGCCAACCAGCACCTTGAATTGCACCCGGAAGATCAAGAGATCAAGTGATTTCAGTAGCCGAGGCTTTCTGTCCTTTTCCTCCTCAGTATGACTTTCAAGGTATAAAATCCCAAACAAAATAGAGGCAAATTTCCTATCCGCCAAAGCTGATCCCGTTCATGGTTAGAGAAAAGCTATTTTCACTTCTGTCTCTATCACCCAACGGGGTGTACTGGAGGGTAAACCATACTGAACTCAGCCGGATTTTAAGGACCCTCCTTTCCAAGTTAAATGAGATTTCTTCAAAGCTGCATCCGCAATATTTAAGTATTAGACAGCCAGAGTGTTTAGCTAACTGTTTGACCAAGTCATCCTTCACGTTGTATCCGTGCCAGTGATTATAATATGACCCTGTGCTGGGGCACAACAGCCTGGCTAGGATCCAAAACCTCAAAAAGTAAGCAGGTCTACCTCTCTTGATCATACCCAAGTTTGAATCTGTGCCTAGAATAGCAAGAAGAAATATTGGAGAACCAACGGGTGCCATGAGGGAATACTAGAGGGGACAGGGAAGGAAGGGTAATTGCCGGATAGGGAAGATATTCATACCTGTTGGAAGTTGGAATTGGGATGGAGCTGGGAGAGAAATACTAGGTACCGTAAGGGTAAACACTTCCGCTGGAGACTGAATTGTTGGGGTGTCTTCTGCGGGCGGGGTGAAGTCTAGTTCATCATCAAAATTGTCTTCAAATTCCTACCAAGGCAAAGACAAAGAGATTAGCAGACTAACATAGACATGCCCTGTATACAAAGAACCTGATTTGCCTATGAAAAGCCAAACCCAGTTTATAAATCTCGGTTGCATCACTATATAGAGCACAGGCATCAAACGCTCCTAAGCCAAAGGCTAATGCCATAATGCCGTGTTTTATAGAAGAATACCCATTAGTCTTTTGTTAAGAAAAAGATTAGTCAACTTTGGGTTTGCTTAGGGCAGTGTTTCTCAACTTCAGCAATTTTAAGACATGGAGACTTCAGCTCCCAGAATTTCCCAGCCAGCCTTGAAGTTCACATATTTTAAGATTGCTAAGGCTGAGAACCTGGATGTAGGGTGTTTCATTCAATGCGTGATTGATGTGTTTCGCAGACGTTTCATTACCCAGCTAGGTAACATCATCAGTGCTAAAAGGGAGTGGAGTTTCTCTCTGTCTTTCTTCTAAAACTGTAAGAAGACAAGCAAGCTCAGAGAGCACCAAGGACCCCTCATGTTAGCACCTATACTTCCACAGATTGCAGAATTTATAATTCCAATACATTTGTTTATTTTTTTTTAATTTATTATGACATTTATTTGTTGACCGTCCCGTGTCAAATGACTCTGGACAGCTTACAGCATAAGCATAATAGGAACTGGACCAAAATAACTGTATCCCCTAGTAGTTCAGAGATAAGATAAAACATTTTTCCTTTGCCAAAAAGGATGATTTTAACCGCCATATAATTTTCAAAGGTTCTTACACATTTTAAGATACAAGGATAGCAACGCGCCGCTAAAACACAGCCTCAAAGTACGCCTCACCGTAGCACAAAAATAACTTCATACCAACCATACGTTATCACTAAAAATATATTCATGGCTTAAGCTGCACATGGGTATGGCTGCCAAAAAGATTTTGCTTCGCTTTTTTTTTTCCCTACATGAATGTACACTGAACTTGCAACCCTAGTTTTGATAAACCGGGATTAATGGCAAAACACACCGGGCACATATTTCTTCGAGAAACCATAATTTTTGTCAGCCATGGCTGCAGAGCTAATCTTAATTTAGCTACACCACCTTTTAGACCGAAGGAAATAAGGAGCGTCGGATTCTGCAATACAGGGACAAACAGAGAATGAAAATCGCCTTTGAACAGAAACTGCCCTGCATAACCTTTGATCCACCACACTGAAGGCAAATCCTGGTTTTATGACTCTGGCTTGTTATTCTTCTACACAGCACAATACCAGGTTCTGCATCACCCAAAACGAAACACAGGCAAAGTTGTGAGATGCCAGCCATTCTTTATTTATTAATTGATTCATGAAAATGGACCTGAGCCATTTTTAGTCCCTCTGGATGACGCTAAGTCTCGTGGGAAACAGTTGAACAATAGAAACACCACGTTCCCCTAATTTTAACACAGTTGTTAAGCGAATCTGGGTTTCCCCGTTGATTTTGCTGGTAAGAAGATTGCAAGACGACGATTTTTATCTCAAGAGACATGTATTACAAGCCATGTTATGATTACAATTTCGAAGCACAGAACTAGTTTCACTCTCCACCCCCAGTCCTGATGTTTCAATTTTTGCTGGATTCTGCTCAATTTGTTTCTTATAAAATCCACGTGGATTTCTATTTAATTTTGTGTGTGTCGTGTGATTCGTGGGACAGCTTCTTTCTACTTCAGCCCACACACATTGGTGTCATTTTGCTATCCTAGGATAGCTGGAAAGGAGGTAAAGTTAACACGAGGAAGAGATTGACACCCAAGGAAAAAAATATGACTGACTGAGGATCTTTTTGAGCTCAATGTTCATTCAGGTGTTCGAAGGAATGTGGTTTCCTATCTCGTTCTTTGCATGCCCAGAATCCAAATCCATTCGTATCTTGTACGTTCTGGAGTTGCCTGTTGTATAAACAAGTGTGAAGCAACCTCACAAAATGATGGCATCTTGCTGACCTTGAAAAGCCAAGCAAGGTGAGACTTGCTCAAAATTATTTTGGAATACATTAGCTCTTTCTTAGCTTCCCTGCTTAAACGTGGCAAAAATTCAAACTTGTTCCAAACGCACAACAATTCTAAATGATTTAAAATGACTTGGCGAAACCACTTTTAAGAAAAACAATCTCAGGCTTCATTTGAATAAGGTGACATTTAATATTCCCGAGTATATTTATCTTTGTCGGTATCTTTGCTATGCTGCCAGTGCAATCAAATGCAGGCAGCCCTTGACTTAACGTTGGTTCATTTAGTGACCGTTCAAAGTTACAACGGCACAGAAAAAAGTGACTTACAATCATTTTTCCACACTTACGACCACTGCAGCATTCCCATGGTCCCCTGATCCAAATACTTGGGAACTCAACTCACATTTACGACGGTTGCAATGTCCCCCCCCCCCCAGGGTCACGTGATCCCTTTTTGCGACCTTCTGACAAGCAAAGTCAATGGGGAAGCCAGATTCACTCAACAACCATGTAACTAACTTAACAACCGCCATGGTTCACTTAACATCTGTGTCAAGAAAGGTCGTAAAACGAGGCAAAAACTCACTTTAATTAGGAACAGAAATTTGGGGCTCAATCAATTTGTGGTTAAGGACTACCCGTACAATGAAGAAAAGGATTTATTGACACCACTCACCTTGAAGTTAATCTCTTGGTCTTTACAGCAGGAGATACAGTTTACAAGCAGCAGTATCAAAACTAAGAGGCCGCCGGCAGAAAGAACCACCAAGGAGTAGGAAATTTCAAAGGCTGCCTCTTCTCCTGGAAAATAAATAGGGCTTACATTAATGCGGTTTAGTACACTATACAGCAGGGGTCCCCAAACTTTTGGACCTCAGGGACCACTACATTCATAATTTTAAATTCCACAGACCACTAATATGATCTGCCTAATGACCGGCTGGGTGGGCGTGGCTAGGTGGTCATGTGACTGTGTGGGCGTGGCCAACTCAATGTCACTCACGTCAAGGGACATCTCGCCAGCCTCTACTCATCCCTTCCACCCACTCCTCTCCTGCCCGCCTGGCTCCTTAGGGTCCCAACAGGAAGCAGTTGTTGGAGCTAAGCAGCCACCATGAGAAAGAGTAGGCAAAACAGCTCAGTTCAAATTGGATCTGACCAAGAAGGAGGCTCAGCAGAAGCACCTCACTGAGGACTAGGAGCATAGGCTTTCCAAGCAGAGGGAGGACCTGCGGGAGAGCAAGGCCAGGTACCGGCGCCTCGAGGCTCAGCGGGCTGAGATGGTCAGCCAGTTCCAGGCCATGAGGCTGTCCCATTGGAATGAGGCCCTCCGGCTCATCGCCACCAGCGGCGCTTCCCTCCAGCCTTCGCCCAAAGCCCCACACCAGGAGGCTGAAGCAGCCAAGTTGGAATTTCTGCCCCACTACGACCCACATAAAAAGACCCCGAAGGGGGAGACTCTCTGCAGCAATACAAACGTTCATTGCACATATCCATCCCAGGGACCGTAGTTTGAGGACCCCTGATTTAGTGCAATATAAAAAATGCAAATAATTTTTCTGCGGACCACCAAAATTTTCTCATGGACCACCGGTGGTCCACGGACCACAGTTGGTGACCGCTGCTATACAGCATAGCAAAACCTGAAAACTTCAGGGGAAAGGAATTTAACATTTCTCGTAATTTATTTTGATAATAAATCCCTGCTTGCTGGCATGTTTAAGGAATCGTTTGCGAGGAAAAGAGCATAAATAATAAGCGATCAGGTTTTAAGGATCAGTGAACCTCAATTTACGGCTTTTGGTTTCTGACAATTCCTCTTCCTACGCACATATCTCATTTAACACAATAATTAGCAGTAGGATTCCTTCTTTGTTTCCTTCTTGCAGCCCGTCAACTAGATTATTGCTAGCAGACAAGACTGTGTGTGTATATCTTTTTATTGTTTGTTTGTTATCCTGGGCATAAAATGGGTTATGTGCTTTCAATCCACCATAGAATATCTTGCACTAGAAACAAATTATTACACGTGAACGGGTTTCAAATTATCAAAATTAGAGCATGTGGGGTAACAGCAACAGGATCTTCACATTCAACAGCAGGATGTCTCCAGCTGTTTGGAGGTTGGGAAAAGACAGATTTTCTCTGTGAACTTTCTCTGCAGCATCTGACTGGACACACCTTAAACCAAAGGTTAAATGAAGATGGGATTTTGTCCAAGATTATTACATCTTTTTCTCAACTAACAGAAGTTAGAAGTCTTCCAAATATGACACAGGCACAGACTAAAAAGATTCTTAATTATGATGTCTTGGAGGGATCCACTGATGGCGTGCATTGGCAATTATTTTTAAATTACCGCCTAAAGCTTATTTGCCAAGCTGTTAATGAAATATTATAATTTGTTTTGATTAGAACAAAAGCTCTTTTTAAGCGTAATAGGAGCACTATGAGATGAATACGATAAGTATAAAAAGGTATCCAAATTTTGCTACAGAATTTCTATCCCACTCTTTGGGATACAATCTTTGATACAATCAATAAAAATCTCTAAAAGAAATTATACAGAAGAGAAAGGAGACCGAGAAGGATGAAATGACTCAAAATCAAGCTGTAAGATTAATTTCTGAGGTTAAATTCCAGTTTTTAAATATAAGCCAGATATGATAGGCAATAAATAAATAAATATTCCAGTAATACTCTTGTTTCCACCTAGGAAGAATCAAAATTATATTTTGCTGAAAAAGAGTGCTTTGAAAATTCAACAAAATGCCCAGTGTAGTTCAGCCTTGTGATACATAGACTCCCCTAAAAAAAAAAAATAGCCTGAAGAAATAACTTACAGGTAGTCCTCGCCTTACGACCGCAACTGAGCCCAGGATTTAGGTTGCCGAGGGAGAAATTTGTTGCGTTTTGCCTCATTTTACAACCTTTCTTGCCACATTTGTTAAGCGAATCACAGCAATGGTTAAAATTAGTCAGATGGTCGTTAAGTGAATCTGGCTTCCCCACCGACTTTGCAAAAGGGAATCACACGATCCCGGGGCACTATATCCGTCATAAATATGAGTCAGTCATCAAGAATACGAACGTAACCACAGAGATGTGGTGAAAAATGGTGTGAAAAATGGTCGTGCGTCCATTTTTTCATTGGCGTTGTAACTTCGAACAGTCGCTGTGAACTGTTGTAAGTCGAGGACTACCTATCCTGAATGCCAATGCAGTCGTCCATCATTTATGTATTTTTTTCTTCAAAAATCAGTTCCACATTTTATGATAGGAATAAAAAAAAAACCCTACACTTCAGGCCAGGGGACTCCAATCTTGGCAAGTTTAAGCCTGGCGGACTTCAACTCCCAGAATTCCCATCACGGGAATTCGCCATCACGGCCCTACCCCATTTCTGACAAATGGCAGTCCAATCTCGTCTTGAAAATTCAATTAACGACCGTGCTACTAATTTAATAACTGCAGGGATTCACTTAACAACTGTGGTTGTAAAATGGGGCAAAATTCACTTAACGAACGTTTCGCTTAGCAACAGGAATATGGAGAATCTCAATTGTGGTCGTAAGTCGAGAACTACCTGTACAGGCACAAACACACACACCCCAACCCCTCCCCCCCATTCTGGGTTAGAAATCTCACTGAGAATAAAACTACAGTCCTGATTTGACAGCAGGGATGTGGGAGTCTCAAAAGCAGAAGAATTGTACCACTGAATGAATAATCCCAGCAGACAGAGTGGCTAAGATGCTCTCCTTAAAATTAGGAGAGACCAAGGGTTTAAAGCTCCCCTCTAAAGGGGCTTGGCTGGAGATCACCCAAAAGAGATCCAAGAGCAAGCCTTTAAACTCTACTTTCATCAGCATATTTGCCTTGAGGGTCTCTAAGAGACAGGCTCAGGCAGGCAGGCCTCGTGTTGCGCTAAAAGTCATCCCGAAACATAAGCAAAGTCATGAATGTAAATTAATTTTTAAGGGAGCGTGCCTGAACCTGAGAAGGACCTGCTTTCTTCATCTTGGTTACCTTTCTGACTACTGGTGGAAAAAACGTTCGTCCTGCTGCAATTTTATCTAGACTGCTTGGATAGGAAGCCCTCCTCGCTTGTTAAGAGTTGGCTTACGGCGTTTGACTCACAAAAAGGAGACGTCGAAGGGGCTGTTCTTGAAGTTTAGTTTACTTTATTGTCATTGCGCCTCGTACAACTAAATTAAATGCCATCTTCCGTGTACATCATACATACTTTTCTTTTCCATCAAGCAGGGCTGGCGTGAACCCCCTCCTTTTTTTTTTTAGCCTTTTTTAGCTTTTTAAATTGTCAAATGGGTTTGAAATGAAGACTTTTTTATTTCAGCAAGCCGGGCTGGGTTAAATTTTTAATTGGGTAAATTTTATGGGGAAGGGGTTTTAAATTGGAGAAGCCAAAGATAGTTTAATTTTGTTTTAATGTATTTTAATATTTGTATTGTGTGTTTTTAATTCTGGCTGTTCACCGCCCCGAGTCCTTCGGGAGAGGGGGCGGTATAAAAATTTAATAAATACTAAAATACTAAAAAATACTAGTTTTCAATGTTTTAAATTTTGGGCCACAGTTATATAATTCTTTTAATAATTTTAAATTTTGTATTGGTATGTGTTTTAGTTCTGGCTGTGCACCGCCCTGAGTCCACTAGGAGAAGGGCGGGATATAAATCGAGTAAAATAAATAAATAAAATAAATAAATACATAAGAAAACTATAAAAACAAAACAATGACACACATCCTTCACATTCTATGCAATTAAATTGAAAACCCCCGATACTGCTTTAGTGTTACACTATACAGTAAAATCCAATATAGTTACTGCTCTGGGATAGAAGCTGTTTTTCTGCCTATTTGTCCTTGTTTTTATTGTCCTGTACCGTCTGCCAGGTGGTAATAGTTCAAACAAAAAAAAAGGGTGCCCAGGATGAGATGGATATCTAAGAATGTGTTGAACTTTCTTAAGGCAGTGGGAGCTATAAAGCTTTTCCAAAGAGGGCAGAGGGCAACCAATGATCCTCTGGGCAATGACGTTGACCCTCTGGACCTCTGTCCTATCTGCCACTGTGCAATTGGCAAACCGTACATAGGTACAGGAAGTTAAAATACTCCCTATGGTGCAGCGGTAGAAGGTCACCTGACTTCTTCATAATGGTGGCATTGACCTTCATGGAGCTAAACATTAAGGTGCCAGAAGTCTATGGAGATTCTCAGTCCTCCAGGTCATGGTTGTCCCAAAGGTGCCATTTCAGGAGGCAACTGGACTTTTTGGTTTTTTTCGCTGACGTTGTTTCGCTCTGACCAGCTGTCTGCAAGGAATATAAACCCTTAAAATTCCCTACCCATGCAGTCAGAGCTGAAGAAGCTTCTTGGATGGGTAGTGAAATGTCTTCAAAAACAAAAACAAGAAAGTCCACTTGTCTCTTGGAAAAAAACATCTTTGGGACATTAAGGTTCCAGAGTCCTTGAAAGATGGATGACAGTTTTCAATTTGCACCATTAATTCCTAGCTAAGGGTTTTCTTTTGAATATGTTTAAGTGAGGTAAACTGTCCGTCACAGATTGTCCTCATTTAGTAATCAAAGCTGGGACTGGCAAATTGGACTTTAAGAGGACTGGCCGCTAAGTGAAACAGTGAATTTGTTTACCATCTCACTTCAGCTTCTTTGCTTTACAAAGATCGTCAATTTGAGGATTAGTCAAAAAATTATTTTTTTCCATCAACGTCGTAACTGTGAGTGGTTGTTGTACGAGGCAGTCACTCCAGGAGGCCTAGCTAGGATACCCCCTCCTTTAAAAAAAAAAAAAAAGTGATGGTGCCCCAGCTTCAAATTCCTCTTGGGTATCCTGAATAATACAATCTTGTTTTCTTGGACTTTTCATAGGTTAGAATTCTGCTTTGTTCTTATTAATTGGATAAATTTACTTTTAGCAAGAAATGCACACTCTGGAAAATGGATTGTTACGTGCAATACTTTCAATGACTGCCAATGCCGTTTCAACCTGGACATATCCAAAATGAACATTCTTCCCTACTTCTAAGAATTATTCTGAGCCTTCATCTCGGAAATACTTTTCTTAAATGTTAACCAGGTAAGTTTTAATATAATGCCAATGCTACTCTTGGGCAGAGGCAAAATAATAATTTGAAAAAGTGGCACCCTGAAAGAGGGAAGGAGCTTTGTACACAGGCACAACATATGTTCATAATGCAAATGTACAATCAGAAGTTTAAACAAATGGTTATTTCAGGCCTATTTGTAGGAGTACAAGGAAAGACGGAAATTAGCTAGAAGAACAGGGAAGAGCGTGCCACAATTATAACACACCCAATGTGAAGTTGCTAAGTCACCTTGCCTCTCCCTTAACAAACAAAATAAATGCAGCTATTAAGCCCGCTTTCCACTCAGAAAGCAGTACATGTAAAAAGATGTGTTAATCCCAGTAGTCTGCTCAGGACTGCCTTGAGCCAATCAGAGCCTCTGATATTGAAGGTGATCAGCCAGTCAAATCTAGTAGGGTTATTCAGGCCATGGGAATTTGCTCATCACCACCAGGTTTATTCTATTTTTTTAAAAAAAACACAGACATGCATGCCCTCAAAATCTCATAACAGCTTTTATAACCTGGTTATGTTTCAGATGTGTTGAGGCTTCAGCTTCCCTATTTCCCACCGTGGAGCGAGGAAGTACCCCAGTTTCACAAAGGCTCAAGTCCGGAAATTGAACTTCGAATGCAATTCAATCCAAGCTCCAAAGCAGATTTTTTTTTTTTAACCTCCCCTGGAATAATCAGACATATTCCATACTGCTGAAAAGGTTTTGCTCATCACAAAAGCTATTTTATCAAATCAATTCACTTTCTCAAATTAACATGAATTATTGCATCGATGATCCAAACAAAATCAGAGCCAGTTTGCATACCGGCTGGATAGTCAAATCACTGTTTTAACGTGGTTCGCACACTTATCAACCACAGACATAAAACTGCTGCATAACCACCCCAAAGAAGCCACAGACACAATTCCTGGTCTGCTTAACTCCTGTCATAATCTCAGGGGCAATCCGGCAAATCTCCCTATTCCCTTTCCATGCTCCAGATAATCTAGAATTCTAAATCTCTCAGCAATATAGCAAACTCAAAATAGCAAATCTGTGGATGCTTCTCGGCTACCTTCTCGGCTAATATAAGCAACCTATTATCCGCAGGATGGTTGAATGTTTCTAATCGTTAACCACAAAAGGCAGCTATGCAAGCAGCCGAAAAAGCTGGAGATGAGTTTTCACTTCTGCCTTTCCAGGTTCCTGTGAAACGGGCAGGAGATCTGGTCAATTATTTTTCAATGCACTGTGACTGAACCTTTTACCAGACCTTCAACAACAGCTGCCAAGGACAAAAGGAGAGAAAGGGGGGGGGGGAATAAGCAGGTCCCAAGTAGCAGCCAAGAAAAGAGGGGAGAGATTTGCTCCTGTCAGGATAGAGGTATAGCACAGTATGGATACCTGCAGTGTAATTTGTATATAACCTATAGAGCAAAAGATAGGTGCCAATCCATCAAAAGATTTGTGGTTGGTTATATACGTTCCTTTCCTGACTTAAAAACAGGAGAGGAAAAAGCAGAAAAAACAATGGCTACCTACCTGCCTTCCATTGAGGACCTGTATACTGCACGAGTCAAAAAGAGGGCTGTGAAAATATTTACAGACCCCTCGCATCCTGGACATAAGCTGTGCCAACTCCTACCCTCAAAACGACACTATAGAGCACTGCACACCAGAACAACTAGACACAAGGACAGTTTTTTCCAGAATGCCATCACTCTGCTTAACAACTAATTCCCACAACACTGTCAAACTATTCACTAAGTCTGTATTACTATTAATCTAACACTTCATTTTACTGGAAGTTGCATTTCCCATTTCAAACGTTGCCCCTGGCATGGGGAAAAATAGATCTGTAAAATGTTTTAAGAAAAGAGAGAACTCTGAACCATGAAGATCACACTGTAACCTAAAGCAAAAACAGACATCTGGTAAATTCAATGATGCAGGGCAGTGAGAACACAGGGAGGTATGTAACAAAACTGGAGTAGCAAGAAACAAAATCCTTGTGTACAGAAAACAGGAAGAAGTTGTCTGCGTACTGAAGACCAAACCCCCAAAGAAAGCATAATAAAAGAAGGGGTGGGGGGAAAATCTCAAAACAACAATCGGAGCAGCTCAGAAAGAAAAGGTGGATCACTGTAATTCCGTACAGACCTGGAATTGAACAGAAAGTACCCCAAATTTTAGGATGTTCAACTGAAGGGGCAAAGTTACCTCTACCACAGTACGTGTATTTTTGTGCTCACAATGTTCAATCTACACACAGGACCCACACAGAGTCAGGCAAGCTTGCTAATCTTATGTTTGGCAGATCGGGGTGCTTTAATGGTCACTCGGTGAAGTTGGCCAAAACATCTGGATCCCACCACTTTGAGAAGGCTTAAGAAGAGCAACACAATTGCAGTAGCATCCTCTTATATCTATGTCTCTCAAAGTTGGCATGTGTGAACTTCAACTCCCAGAATTAAAGTTGAAGAACATATGAAGAACGGTTGCAGGAACAGGGTATGTCTAATTTAATGAAGAGAAGGACTAGGGGAGACATGATAGCAGTCTTCCAATATCTCAGGGGTTGCCCCAAAGAAGAGGGAGTCAAGCTGTTCTCCAAAGCACCTGAGGGCAGGACAAGAAGCAATGGGTGGAAACTCATCAAGGAGAGAAGCAATTTAGGAGAAATTTCCTGACAGTTAGAACAATTCATCAGTGGAACAACTTGCCTCCAGAAGTTGTGAATGCTCCAACACTGGAAGTTTTTAAGAAGAGGTTGGATAACCATTTGTCTGAAGTGGTGTAGTGTTTCCTGCCTAAGCAGGGGGTTGGACTAGAAGACCTCCAAGGTCCCTTCCAACTCGGTTATTCTATTCTATTCTAATTCCCCAGCCAGCCAGGAGTTGAATTCCGCAGATCTTAAAGTTGCCAAGTTTGAGATCATCAAGCAGGCATACTTGGAAAGCAAAGCAAAAATCTATCGTTACATTTTAAAGCAGTATTTCATTCCTTGCCAAATGTAAAACTTGCGTCTCATGACATGAGATCAAAGGTGCTTTGCTTTCACACCTGAATGTACACTTTGACCACACATTCACTGACTTTCTAAAAAAAAAAAAGCAGATATCTTCATTCAATTCTGGGATTGCAAGGACGGACTCTGATAAATCAGTTACTAAGAAGAACAAATTTCCTTCGCTTTTATTAATAGCATAGCCAAGGAACATGGCACCAAAACTGACAAAAGCACTGCTTAGATTCTTCCTCCAGTGTTCTGCTGGTTTATGCATTTCATCACCCAGTTCTGAACAGGACTACAGTACTTGCCCCAGTTTGAGTAATGGAAATGTAAGGCAGTAAATCTTTATATATTCATGACGATTCCTCTTGAAACCCATCTGTTCTAACACTGGAAGTTTTTAAGAAGAGATTGGACAACCATTTGTCTGAAATGGTATAGGGTTTCCTACCTGAGCAGAAGGTTGGACTAGAAAACCTCCAAGATCCCTACCAATTCTGTTATTCTGTTCTGTTATTCAACACTATACATTTAATTTGAAAGCTGTTATGTTCAACAACGGAGCTGGCATCTAGCAAGGGTGCACAGAACCAAAGTCTTAGTACAGTTTGTGGCAATTTTGTTACAAATAAGACGACGTTCTACTTTAAAAGCAGAAGGAAATTTGTCAAGGGATAGGTACACCAGTCAGTTTTAAGGTAGCCACACTTCCTGTTTCAACATAGAAACTGTGACAGTGCGAGAACGGAAGGTATTGCACATCATGGTTCCTATGCCAAACCAAAATACAATATATTTACACTTTGAAAGCTCCTCACAACAATACCAAGAACGCTTTCAAATGTTGACATTTGGTTGTTTTAAAATCCATTTTTGTCCCTGCTGAATTTATACTTCATGAACCACATTCAATTCGAGGGAAAAAATACGGAAGAAGAAAGGTTCCATCAGTTGCGGCAAAAGATAGATGTGAAAACATTAGGATAAGCTACTTTTGATTTCTACTAAACTTCAGACAATGACAATAATCTTCTCAGGGCAATTATAATTTATTTCAAGACCTGAGATGAATAGAGATTAGAGATGAATAGAACAAAGATGACTCAATTAATCAAGCTAAGAGATTCAATTGTATTACTTCCCTTAAGACTAGTTAGCATCTGAATCACTATGAGGAACCGTTTCATAAAATGTTTGAAGTCCAAAAGGCATCTTAATAACCAATAAGTTGTTTCTAAAAAGAATGAACACATTCAGAAAGGTTATGCCCACAGTTATTAGTCACCACTGGTCACAAACTGAATTTCTAGGTTTAGACACAGAATGACGTTGAACGATTTGTGGGGTTCTTAAATACCTGGGAACAAATGGAACCAAAACAGGACAGTGGTTCGGATAGTGATAAGATAGTGATTCTTATCCATTTTAGTTCCTTTTTTTATGTTGTGTTACTAAATGTTTGTGTTCTTTGCCTACACAATAGGCTTGCTCCAGTGGAGGAAAATCTTTACGCATGTGTAAAGGAAGATTTGATGATGATAGCTTATAAGCACTTATTTTTGTCTCTCTTGTATTCGCAGAGGTCAAGAGTTTCACGGAATTTTAAAAATTAACCTGCTTAACATAGCTCTTTTCAGAAACTAAAGCATACCATCACTATTGGCAGGAGGCATTTTGTTAACTGGGTAAGTTTTAGACATCAACACACAAGCACATAAAAGCAGGCCAAAATGCAAAAAGAATCTTAAGGTTGTGATGTTTCTACCCAAAACTCAGGTTTGCTTAGAAAATATGCGAAGTGTGATTTATAACAGCAGAACTGAACAATCTTTCTTTTATCCTCACTCCCCCCACCCTTTCCCTCCGTGTAAGGTGAGATTCTTCCTTTCTCACATCAACACACACACCTGCAAATATAGAAGGGGGGAGGGGAGGGAGGGAGGGAGGGAGGGAGGGAGGGAGAGAGAGAGAGAGAGAGACGGAGGGAGAGAGTAAGAGAGAGATTACACCTACATTCTTTGCTCTTTCCATATTTTCTACCTAAGCCCCTTGCAATTTCTAGGATGTACCCCAATGGAAGATACAAATAATGAACAGTAATAACTGATTGTGGTCAGAAAATGGATATTAACGATGAAGTAGTGCCATAAGAAAAGGATCAGAAGAATGGATTAGAGAAGACATGAAAGCAGGCCAAGAGGCCAAGGACTTAAAACAGAAAGATGGTGAACATCTGGAAGAATGTCATCAGTCAGCTATTCGGTAATGGAAAAGACTACTTTGGGAAATGCAGATGTTTAAACCAGAAACTGGCCAGACACTTGTTAAGGAATGAGAATTCCTGCAAAGGGCAGGGGCTGGGACTTGATGATCACCAAAGACCCTTCCCTAACATTCTATGATTTTATATCGGAAGAATTTCCTAACCCTGTGAGATGATCAGCCACGAACTAGGCTGCCTCAGGAGACTGTGGAGTCTCCTTCACTCCAGATGTTTAAACAGAAACGTTTCAACATGATGGCAGCGTTCCAATATTTGAGGGGCTGCCGCAAGGAAGAGGCGGTCAACCTATTTTCCAAAGCCCCTGAAGGCAGGACAAGCAGCAATGGATCTTGAAATGAAACTAATCAAACCAAACCAGATTATTTATCATTAATTATAGTTATTATTGCATTCTAGCTTTCTCCAGATATACTGGCCTACCAGGGCAACACTTACAGGCGGGAGGATGGATGCTGGAGTCTTGGGGGGAAGAGGGATCCATGCAAGGTTCTAAACTGGTGGAGAAGGAGGAGGTCCATAATGGGAATGGCAATCAGAGAAAGACAAGACACCCCTGCCCCCCCCCCAAAATGAGGAAAAGTGTTGCCCAGAGTCACAAGGGGGTGAGGGAGATGGGCAGATATATAATCTTTCTTTCTTTCTTTCTTTCTTTCTTTCTTTCTTTCTTTCTTTCTTTCTTTTTCTTTTCTTTCTCTCTCTCTCTCTCTTCCTTCCTTCCTTCCTTCCCCTTTCTTTTTTTCTTTCTTTGATTTATATGGCTATATTTATTTATTTACTTATTGGATTTATATGGTGATAATATTTATCTATTGGATGTATATGGCTATATTTATTTATTTACTTAGTGGACTTATATGGCAATAATATTGATTGATTGGATTTATAGAGCTATATTTATTTATTTACTTACTTAGTGGACTTATACGGCAATAATATTTATTGACTGACTGATTGGATTTACAGGGCTATATTTATTTATTTACTTATTGGACTTAATATGGCAATACTATTTGATTGATTGATTGGATTCATAGGGCTATATTTATTGATCGGATTTACTGATCGGTTGGCTTAACTGACTGGATTTCTCTGGCCCTTGACCCACCTTCAGAGACTCTGGGCAGCTTACAAACCATAAAACCATACCCTATAGATAATCATCCCAATATAATCTATATAAAAGACTATAAATATAGTATAGTATAGTATAGTATAGTATAGTATAGTATAGTATAGTATATATAATATAATATAATATAATATAATATAATATAATATAATATAATATAATATAATATAATATAATATATAATGAATAGAATAGAATAGAATAGAATAGAATAGAATAGAATAGAATAAAATAGAATAAAATAGAATAAAATAGAATAAAAATAAATCACAACCCCGCGACAACCTGCAGTCAAACGAACCCCTTGAGGGTCTCCACTCCCCCCTCTGGGGTCCCTCCGTCTGCCCCCCCCCACATCCAGAATGGATGAATCCACGAATCACATAGATAGCTGGGAGGGGGAGGAACCCCACCCATCACCTCGACTGAACCCCCCCCATCCGCTTTCCCTGCAGGGGCTTCAGACGCCCCCCCCCCCACACACACTTCTCCCCCCCCCCATTCTGGCCTTTGGGGCTTCACAACAACCCTGCCAGGTAGGCCTGGCTGAACCATTCGATGCGAACGCGGGGGGGGAAGGAAGGAAGGGGGGGGGGTCATGGCGGCGCGGCGGGGGGGCAATCTCTCCTCAAACGCCCCCTCCCCCGCCCTGTTTTTTTCCCTTGGGGGGGGTATCTTTCCGCCCCTCGGCTTCTCACCTGGCCCCGCCTGGGGCAACGGAGCCGCCTGCCCGCCGCCCAGCCACCAGCAGAGGAGTCCGAGGCCGCCCCAGCCGAGCCCGGGGAGCAGCAGCCGGCCCGGCATCCCTCCGCCGCCTCACGGGACTCCTCAGCGCGGCCGGGCCTGTCTCGCCCTCAGCCCGCGGGGCTCGGGAGGGTCGGCATTGGGTTCTCCCGCCGGAGAAGGACGGCGCCGAGCAGCAGCAGCAGCAGTAAAAGGCCGAGGAGGGAGGCCCGCCGTTTCCCTCACGCGGCACGGCCGGCAACGGCGCCTCGCCTCATCCCCGCCACCGCCGCCGCTGCTGCCGCCATCTTCCGGGTTACCTGAGAGAAGGCGACGCCGGGATTGGCCGCCGGAGACGGATTGGCTGGCCAGCGCGCCAATCGGCGTGGGATCCGCTCCCCGAGGAGGCGGCCCGGTGGGGGGGGGAGGGAGGGAGGGAGGGAGTCCGCCGTGGAGTGACAGTCGCGTCGCAGCCAACCGGAGGCGTTGCCCCGCCTCCTCCGCGTTAAGACAGCAGCGCGTGGTGGTGGGCGGAGGGAGGGGGGGAAAAGAAGGTGAAGCTGCAAGAGGCGGGCTTTGGTTCCTCAGATTGGCAGGAGAAGCGAGCAATTAAATTTTGCCTTTTTTTTTTTTTTATTATTCCCCCACCACCTCCAAGTGAGGGAGAGGAGGACTGAGTTCGCGGCTGAGATTTATAATTGGCAGGAGGCGCCACCAATCGGATGAGAGCGAGGGCGGGCCTGGAAAGAAAGAAGGCTTTGGGGGACTCTGTTCCCAATTCAAACCTTCCGAATGCACTCTGTGCATGCTCAAGGGTGTGTGTGTGTGTGTTTGTGATGTTTTATTTCTGCACTTTATTCTGCGGCTATGGCTTGATATCTCAAATCACCCAACTATGGCTATACAAACATCTTGAGCTACGTAGGAAAAAACCCTGATTAGAAAAGTATTATACATATTTACCTATGAATTAAAAGAACAATATATATATATATATATATATATATATATATATATATATATATATATATATATATATTATATATATATATATATATATATATATATATATATATATATATATTATATATTTTCTTTTAATTATATATATATAATTAAATAATAAATAATATATATATATATATATATATATATATTATATATATGTTTTACCGAGACACCTGGTCTACTCCAACATGTTGCAGTTGCATCCATAACAAACCATTTTTATACCAAATATATTTTGCTGATAAAGAAATAAAGGGAGACTGGTATAGATCTATTTCAAGCTTCTTAACTCTCATCAGCCAGCCTTACCCTAAATGCATTACTGTTCTAGCCAGGGTTTTTCCTACGTAAATCAAGATGTTTCTATAGCCATAGTTAAGTGACATCCCAAATCACTATTTTCTAGGCTTTATCAGACATATAAGCACATTATGCTGTCTGCTGCAAGACGTAAGGGAGACTAAAACAGATCTATTTCTGCCTTATTTGGCTTCATCAGTTAGCCACACCCTCATTTTAACGATAGATAGATAGATAGATAGATAGATAGATAGATAGATAGATAGATAGATAGATAGATAGATAAGTCAAGGGAGATTTGCAGACTGGGAGACATAACACAGAAGGAAAGGGCGTGGGAAGGAGAAAGGAAAAATGCAAACATCCATGCTTATCATTAAACTCTTTTTCCTTATCATAACTGGTACCTGCAGGAGCTTGGAGTTAAGGGTAGGGTGAATGACTGGTGTTCCTTGAGTTGCAGCCGCTGCCCAAATTTCTATCTCAGGGCAACCTGACAAATAATATATAATAATATATATATATAATACATACAATGCAATGCAATGCAATGCAATGCAATGCAATATAATATAATATTATAATATATAATAATATAATATAATATAATATAATATAATATAATATAATAAATAATATAATATAATATAATATAATATAATATAATATAATATAATATAATATAATATAATATAATATAATATAATATAATATAATATAATATAATATAATATAATATAATATAATATAATATAATTAGCAACTAAGATGATGCAAAGCTAGAGTCTCCTCCTGGTGCGGCATCCTTTTTCCTCCGCTGACCGGAAGTCCAGTTTCCCCACCATAGAGTCTGCTCTTAGCACGGAGTCCTTTTTCCTCTACCTGTCCTAACCGAAAGCCCTATCAATTGAGAAGCCGACCAGCAACAGGGAGCCGCAGCAGAAGGATAAAAGAGCCACATGCAGCTCCAGAGCCGCAGGTTGCTGACCACTGGGCTAATCTAAAGAAAAGAAGAATTAGGGGTGGCATGATAGCAGTACTCCAGTATTTTGAGGGGCAAAGAAGAGGGGATCAAATTATTCTCCAAAGTGCCAAAGGGCAGGACAAGAAACAATGGTTGGAAACTGATCAAAGAGAGAAGCAACCTGGAATTAAGGAGAAACTTCCTAACAGTGAGGACAATTAACCAGTGGAACAGCTTGCCACCAGATGGATGGGCGCTCCATCACTGGAGGATTTTAAGAAGAGATTGGAAGTCACTTGTCTGAGATAGATTGTATAGGTTGTATAGGTTCTCCTGCTTGAGCAAGGGACTGGACTAAAAGACCTCCAAAGTCCCTTCCAGTTCTATTCTATTCTAATTAAATATTAGTCTGTGAATATGATGCTTGAGTACAGTGCTCAGTCAGCTAATTCTGCAATATTTGCACAGGAGAAAAAAAAAACTCTTAGGTAATCTGTAATGGCTTAATTTCGGGGGGGGGGAATAGTTTTCTGTTTGTGAAATCAACTGGAGGCACAAGCCTTGCATACCTTTCCAAGATCAGCCAAACCCAGCTAAATGCAAATTAAACTTGTTTAAATTATATAGCAGCGCAAGTTAAACTGGTTACTGAATAGATCCTTCTCATTATAAAAGAGCAAATGACAATTCCTCACTATTTGTGTGGCAAACATCCTAGGACCGTGGCACATGTGTCAGAGGTGGCATGCAGAGCTCTCTCTGTGGGCGGGTACGCTGCCACCAGCTGATCTTTTGGTTTCCAGCGCGCCGGCCAGCTGATCTTTTGGTTTCCAGCGCGCCGGCCAGCTGATCTTTTGGTTTCCAGCGCGCCAGCCAGCTGATCTTTTGGTTTCCAGCGCCCAGCCAGCTGATCTTTGGTTTCCAGCGCCCAGCCAGCTGATCTTTTGGTTTCCAGCGCGCCAGCCAGCTGATCTTTTGGTTTCCAGCGCGCCAGCCAGCTGATCTTTTGGTTTCCAGCGCGCCAGCCAGCTGATCTTTTGGTTTCCGGCGCGCCAGCCAGCTGATCTTTTGGTTTCCGGCACGCCAGCCAGCTGATCTTTTGGTTTCCGGCATGCCAGCCAGCTGATCTTTTGGTTTCTGGCACGCCAGCCAGCTGATCTTTTGGTTTCCAGCGCGCCGGCCAGCTGATCTTCGCACGTGCCAGTCGGAGCCCTGGAAATCCGAAGACCAGCTTGCACATGGTCACCTGGTCTTTGGGTATCCATGGCTCCACCACATGCGAAGACCAGCTGGCACATGCGCACTGCCCAGCTGTTCTTCGAGTTTCCGGGGCTGCAGGAACACGTGCAGTGCACATTCTGGTTTGGGCACTCGGTGCCGAAATGGTTCGCCATTACTGTCCTAGGAAGTGGTTTGAACCAGGGGTGAAATCCAGCAGGTTCTGACAGGTTCTGGAGAAGTGGTAGCGGAAATTTTGAGCAGTTTGGAGAACCAGTAGCGTGTTGTGGCTCCGATCCCCGAGCCCATCTTATTGGAGGAAGAAGGCTCCGAACATGAAGGAGAGGAGCCGGCCAGGCCTCCCTCTCCAGGCCCCTCCTCTCTGGCAATGCCTCAGGTGTCTGCCGAGGGAGAGGAGATTGACCAGGAGCCAGGTGTCTCCGATGACAGCGATGAGGGGGATAAGTCGTTCCTGGATCCACGCCAACGAAGGCGAGATAAACGTTTGCAGCAGATGAGGAGGTGTGCCAGGGATTAAGCTGAGTCACTGGACCACACCCCACAGGCTATATAAGAGAGTGTGGTGGCCATTTAGACTCTGTGACGGACAAAGCTAACTTCTGGCTAGTCACTTTGTACAACGCCTGATCTGCTGAAGGTTTCATGTTTGAGCTGGACTGTTTTGAAAACTGTGTGTATTCGTTGGTGTTATCTGGTGGAGGAACACTCCCTCTTCTTGTAGTAAAGCACTTGGCAGACGGTTATCGTATTGCTGCCAAGTTCCTGATAACGAACCTTGTGTGTGCCGAGTACTTCTTTAACCCCCGGCTGGCTGTTTGTGTGTGTGGGGGGACGGGGACAGAACATACCTGTAGTCAAGGACTGAACAAGTCCTTAGCAGTTCAACAGAAGCATTTTTACTGAACACTGGAAATTTTTAAGAAGATGTTGGATAAACATTTGCCTGGAGTGGTGTAGGGTTTGCTGCCTAAGCAGGGGGTTGGACTAGAAGACCTCCAAGGTCCCTTCCCTTTCTGTTATTCTATTCTATTTTTCCCTTTCCGTCTCTGTATCTCAGGTAGACTCAGCCAGACTCTCTGCAAAAGGAGAAATACGTTTTAAAAAACCAAGCAGAAAGAGAGAGAGAGAGAGAAAGAGAGAAACATCCCACCTCTTGTTCGTGATCCAATTAACATCCTCTAAAAAAAGATTTTTTTTTAAACACTTCCCACGCCAAGCAATTTGCGTAATCATGCTGGTGACAATAGCGGTGCATAATTAAGAAACCTGCAGCTGTTCGGGTTAGATAACCCAATTTTGGTACGAAGGGGGGGAAAAAATAATTCTTCTACTTCAACAAGAAAGCGACTTGTTTAAAAAGCTTTTATACAGGTTAGGTAAAGGTAAAGTTTCCCCTCGCGCATCTGTGCTAGTCGTTCCCGACTCTAGGGGGCGGTGCTCATCTCCGTTTCAAAGCCGAAGAGCCAGCGCTGTCCGAAGACGTCTCCGTGGTCATGTGGCCGCCATGACTCAACGCCAAAGGCGCACGGAACGCTGTTCCCTTCCCACCAAAGGTGGTCCCTATTTTTCTACTTGCATTTTTTTACGTGCTTTCGAACTGCTAGGTTGGCAGAAGCTGGGACAAGTCACGGGAGCTCACCCCGTTACGTGGCACTAGAGATTCGAACCACTGAACTGCCGACCTTTCGATCGACAAGCTCAGCGTCTTAGCCACTGAGCCACCACATCTCACTTTTATACAGGTTAAGGCACCCGTTTAAATCTGCCTTCGTCTCCCACTTTTGATAGTTCTGGTGTTCAGCTACTACTACTACAGGTAGTCCTCAGCTTAACGACCTCAGGGGAGCCCAGAATTGATGTCGCTCAGTGAGAAATTTGTTAAATGAGTTTTTCGTCCCATTTCTTGCCCCAGTTGTTAAGTGAAACCCCTGCAATTGTTAAGTTAATGATACGGTTGTTAAGCGAACCGGGCTTAGGTCGCAAAACGGATCACATGACCCCCGGGACACTGCGACCATCATAGATGCGAGTCTGTTGCCAAGCATCCGAATGTAAATCACGTGACTGTGGGGATGCAGCAACGGTCATAAGTGTGAAAAATGGTCCTAAGTCACTTTTTCCAGTCACTAAGTGAAATGTTGTAAGTTGAGGACTACCTGCATAGCACCAGGTTCCGTGAGCCAGCTAATTGGAGCTGTCGATTATTTTTAGTGCCGTCGTAACATCAAACTGTCACTAAGCGAATTACTACCTCAAACGGTCACTAAGCGAATTAACGGTCATTGCTATCTTTCACAACCGCAGTGGTTCACTTAACAACCGTGGCAAGAAAGGTCGTCAAATTTAAGCCGCCCTGAGTCCCCGGAGAAGGGCGGCATATAAATCAAACTAATAAATAAATAAATAAATAAATGGAGCAAAAAATTCACTTCACCAATGTTTTGCTCAGCAATAGAAATTTTGGGTTGGTCGTGGTCGTACGTCGAGGACTTACGAATTTTGAGGTTTGCGGTCGTAAGTCGAGGACTCCCTGTACAGAAGGGTTTTGTTTGAAGGCCCCACCGTTGCTTTTAATTTAATTTCTTTTAACGCAGGGATGAATTGCCCTGATTATAAGCAGAATAATGAATATTTTTTTTTGCTTCTTGCCTTAGTCTGTTGAATTGCTTTTACTGCTCAGCAATGCTCCAGGGCCACAAAGCAGAGAGAGAGAGAAAAAAAAAAACACGGTGGAATTAATTAAAATAATGACCTTTGATTGCTAGGAAAGCGGTTTATATAATTTAGTTCTCCAATTATTTCACCTGCCTCAGAATTGGCTTTTTTTTTTTTTTTTAATTTGATTTATATGCCGCCCTTCTCCGGAGACTCAGGGCGGCTTACAATGCGCTAAGCAATAGCCTTCATCCTTTTGTATATTTATACAAAGTCAGCTTATTGCCCCCACAAACTGGGTCCTCATTTCACCTACCTTAGAAAGGAGGGAAGGCTGAGTCAACCTTGAGCCTTGGAGAGATTCGAACCAGCAGAAATTGCAGGCAGCTGTGTTAATAACAGGGATGTTATCTAGGGATGAGTCAGCGCCCGGCATGATTGCCTGCCGTAGAAGCGCGAGTGTAGGCTAGAAGCCGTAATGATGCCATCTTTGTCGTGACATCATCGTGCACGCGATGCCCCATTGGCAATATCTTGCCACGTGAGAGATCTTTCCTCCTTCTAAGACAGAAGTCAGCAACCTGCGGCTCTGGAGCCGCATGTGGCTCTTTCATCCCACTGCTGCGGCTCCCTGTCGCCAGTTGGCTCCACAATTGATAGGGCTTTTCGGTTAGGACAGGTAGAAGAAAAAGGATGCCGCACTAGGAGGAGATTTTATGGTGCGGGAACCGGACTTCTGGTCGGCTCCAGAATCGAACAGGGGGCTCCTGGTTAGGACCTTGGTGGCTCTTTGAGTATTTAAGGTTGCCTACCCCTGTTCTAAAACAACGTTTTTCAACCTTGACCAGCTTTTTAAGATGGGTGGACTTCCAGATTTTCAGTAGAAGAGAATATCTGTAACTCGGGGCCCTTGATGCTCTCTGAGCTTGGCTGATCTCTGGCAGATGTTGCAAGACCCAACTAGGTAACAGTACCAGTGTGAAGGGGTGTAAGGTTTGTTCCCCCAGTTTATGTACAATAATAGCTTGTCCTGCCAGTGTGGTTTTCTCCTTGGTAGTTCCTTGATTAAGGTATTGTTTTCTGCTTGATTGTTTGTCTGGTGTTAATCCCTGCTTATCTAGATGTCGATTGCTAGAAAGGATTATGTTCTATTTTTGTTTGTTTGTTTGCTTGTTTCCTTAAGGTGTCTGATAATCTGGCTAGCTGAGTTGGGATTTGTTTTTTTTTTTTCATTATACCATGCAAACTCTTGACATTATTTTGAGACGTAGGAGAAGGAGGCAGGAATGATAGAGAAGAGAGCTGGTGAGTCAACACTAATAAACCACTTTATCTGGATTTCGAAGCTCAAGCAAGATTGGATTGGGTTAATATTGAGATGGGAAGCGGGGCTCTGTCAAGAAAATTATTTGGCACAATGGAAAGAAACCTCTGGAAATGATTGATCGAGGCAGATTAATGATATGTCATGGTATATGGTGGGCTGGCAAATTTTTTTTTTTTTTAATTTGATTTATATGCCGCCCTTCTCTGGAGACTCAGGGCGGCTTACAATGCGTTAAGCAATAGCCTTCATTCTTTTGTATATTTTATACAAAGTCAGCTTATTGCCCCCACAAACCGGGTCCTCATTTTACCTACCTTAGAAAGGATGGAAGGCTGAGTCAACCTTGAGCCTTGGCGAGATTCGAACCTGCAGTAATTGCAGGCAGCTGGTCTTAATAACAGGGTGCCTTAGACCACTGTACTGCCAAGGCTCTTTTTAAATTTAAATTTAAATTTTTAAATTTCCCAACAAGAGTATTTTTTTGTAAGCTGCAAACTAGCAGGATCTGGAGCACCTCGTCCAAACTTCACGAGAACTTCTAAACCAGCAAAAAACCTGGTTCCCCAGATTGCCACTAGATGGCGCCCTGTCACAAGAGGACTAAACTGGACCATCGTGTCCCCAGTGAAGTGGGGATCTGTAGGTCCTTCAACAGAGCAGATAATCCCTGCATACATGCTCAGGCCAACAATACCCATCATTCTGGGAGAAACCAAGGATTCGGCATCTCTGCCCTCACTGACATGGAAAGGCAAGAGGAGGAGCATTCTTGTGGTCCATGGATGGACCTCCATCTAGGAGAACCAGCTGGGCACATCCTTGGAATCCAACAGGGGTGTAACCTTGGAAGGAAGCCGAAGGAAGACTGGTTTGTTCTCAGGTATAACATCCCATTCATTGTTTGTTCTTCTTCAAGGAGTATTCTTGGAACTAACCTTGGTGTTGAGCGTCTCCACGGCGTTGACGTTCTTCAAATTCTCTGGGCTTCCTTGTAAATGCCAGCAGCATCTGTGGAATCCGAGCAAGGGCTCTAAATCTTCAAATGCCACCTGTGTGGCCTGCAGATTCCTTCCCACGTCCTCGCCCTATCCCGAAGGGCCGTCTCTTCTCCCGTTACGAGGCCAGATAATTGGAGCGATGGGTCTCCTCCGGGGCTGTGAAAGGAGGTTGGATATTAGGAGGGGGTGGGAGGGTATCACCTCCCCCTCCAAAAGGCATTTGGGGAGCCCACCGATGCTCCCCGAAGTGGATAAGATAGAGAGAGGAAGGAAGGAAGATAGAGATGGGTACAAAGAAAGAAGGAGGGAGGGAGAAAGAGATGGAAAGAGGAAGGAAGGAAGACGCTGATAGAAAGAGGAAGGAAGGGAGAGATGGGTGCAAGGGAGGGAAAGAGGGAAGAAGGAAGGGAAAGAGAAAGGAAGGAAAAAAAGGGAGGGAGGAAAGGAAGGAAGGAAAAGATGGAAAGGAGGGACGGAAAGAGGAAGGAAGGCTCTGATTGAAAGAAAGGAAGGAAGGAAAAAAGGGAGGGAAGGAAAGAAGGAAGGAAGGAAAAGATGGAAATGAGGGAGGGAGGAAGAGAAAGAGGAAGGAAGGGTCTGATAGAAAGAAAGGAAGGAAGGAAAAAAGGGAGGGAAGGAAAGAAGGAAAGAAGGAAGGAAGGAAGAAAAAGATGGAAATGAGGAAGGAAGGGAAAGAGGAAGGAAGGGTCTGATAGAAAGAAAGGAAGGAAGGAAAAAGGGAGGAAAGAAGGAAGGGAAGGAAAAGATGGAAATGAGGGAGGGAGGAAGAGAAAGAGGAAGGAGGGGTCTAATAGAAAGAAAGGAAAGAAGGAAAAAGGAGGGAAGGAAAGAAGGAAAGAAGGAAGGAAGGAAAAGATGGAAATGAGGGGGAGAGGAAGAGAAAGAAGAAGGAGGGGTCTGATAGAAAGAAAGGAAGGAAGAAAAAAGGAGGGAGGAAAGGAAGGAAGGAAGGAAGGAAAAGGTGGACACAAGGGAAGGAGGAAGGGATGGAAAGAGAAAGGAAGGAAAGGAGGAAGGAGAAGGAAGGAAGGGCTTGTTTGAAGAAGGCCATTGCGTCCATTGAGGAGGTCTCCATGAAGCCCCTTGACTTTGCAGATTCAAGGTCTTCCACGCACACCAGAAGATGCAAGGAGATGGAGCACCTCTTCCCAACAGGCTGCTTCAACATCATCTGGAGGCATCATCCAGGCGTCTCCCCAGCCCCGTGTTTTCCAACCTTGGCTACTTCAATTCAGCTCCTGAATTCCCCAATTCCCCACATGGCGAGGTGCTGAACATTCCCCACAGCTGAAAGTGACCAAGTTATTCTTGTGGGGGGGTGGGAAATCTCCTGTCCTACTCAGAAGAACCACCAGAGGAGACCTCAAAAGCCTCACAGGGACGGATCTCACCAGCCTAGCAGCTTCAAAGAAGGTTTCCACCGATTTGCCTCCTTTGGGAGCTTTCAGGCAGGGTTCCTGGCAACTTTCAGATTTGTGAACTTTCAACTTTCAGACTTGGGGCCTTCCGCTTTCACGCACCATCTCCAGACGCTAAGTCCCCAACCTTTCGGACCTCAGGGACCACTAAATTCATAATTTAAAATCCCACGGACCACTAATATGATCTGCCTAATGACCGGCTGGGTGGGTGGACGTGGCTAGGTGGTCATGTGACTGGGTAGGTGTGGCCAACTCAGTGTCACTCATGTCGAGGGGCGCCTCGCCGGCCTCTACTCGTCCCTCCCCTGCCAACCACTCCTCATCTCCCCCGCCGGGGCTCCTTAGGGCCCCAATAAGGAAGCAGTGGTTGGAGCTAAGCAGCCACCATGAGAAAGAGTTGGCAAAACAGCTCAGTTCAAATTGGATCTGGCCGAGAAGGAGGCTCAGCAGAAGCACCTCACTGAGGACTAGGAGCATAGGCTTTCCAAGCAGAGGGAAGACTTGCGGGAGTGCAAGGCCAGGTATCGGCGCCTGGAGGCTCAGCGGGCTGAGATGGTCAGCCAGTTCCAGGCCATGATGCAGTCCCACTGGAACGAGGCCCTCCGGCTCTTTGCCACCAGCGTCTCTTCCCTCCAGCCTTCGCCCAAAGCCCCGCACCAGGAGGTCAAAGCAGACCCCAAGTCGGAATTTCTGCCCCCCTCCAACCCGCACAAAAAGACCCTGAAGGGGGAGACTCTCTGCAGCAACACAAATGTTCATTGCATGTATCCATCCCAGGGGCCGTAGTTTGAGGACCCCTGATTTAGTGCAATATTAAAAATGCAAATAATTTTTCTGCAGACCCCCAAAATTTTCTCGCGGACCACCGGTGGTCCACGGACCAGCAGTTGGTGACCGCTGTGCTGAGTAAATCAATAAAGCCACCGGTGAGGTTGGAAATCTTGATCCTACGGGCAGCGGTGAGCAGGCAACCTTCTCCCTAGAGGCTGCCCCATATAAGTCCCGAAGTCCGAGACAGTCCAGCCGGTGTTTGCTTCAACTTCCCCAGGACTCCAGCTGCCTCCAAGGATGACTCATTTCCAAGGAATGTGGGGCACCAGATCCAGGGACCCAGGCAGCCCCCCTTGTCTGGGGGCTGCTGAGCGGGTCTCGCTGATCTCCATAAACGCCCTGTCATGGGGGAGGGGGAGAAGGAGCCAAGGGAGCCAGGCCGGTCCCACGCATCCCTCCCTCCCTCCCGTGGTGTCTGGACCGCGACCAAGTCCTCCCCTTACCATTATGCAACGGGGCCAAGGGGAACCCAACACCCGGACAAATTTAGCCTGGCCCGAATGCATCTGTGCAGAGTTGGCTACCTGGGAGTATACAGGCACAAATCATAGACATAGAGTTGTGTGTGTCATTATGTGTATGGCGTGTAGATCTCTGTGTGAATATGTGTGTGTGTGTGTGTGTGTGTGTGTGTGTGTGTGTGTGTTTTCTGAGGTTCTCACAGGTGTTTGTATGTAGGTCTTTGGTTATTCGTCAAAACGTTGCCAAGACACCTCCAATTTTACGCGGGAGAAAACCCGAATAACCAAAGATATAGATAGATAGATAGATAGATAGATAGATAGATAGATAGATAGATAGATAGATAGATAGATAGATAGATAGATAGATATAGATATAGATGTGTATAGTTAATATTTCGGGTTTCTTCCCGTGTAATTGTGGATATATCCCTAAAAGAGTAGAAGCGACGTTTCGACAGAATCCCATCTGCCATCATCAGGCTTATGTCAGCAGTCTTTTTCACTAACTTTTTCAATATATATTATATATATGCAAAAAATTAAAATCTCGGGTGTTTTCCCGCATCATGTTAAATAAGTTAGTTAAAATAGAGAGAAAGAGAGAGAGAGCCTTGGTAGTACAGGGGTTTAAGGCACCCTGTTATTAAGCTTATTAAGACCAGCTGCCTGCAATTACTGCAGGGTTCGAATCTCGCCAAGGCTCAAGGTTGACTCAGCCTTCCATCCTTTCTAAGGTAGGTGAAATGAGGACCCAGTTTGTGGGGGCAATAAGCTGACTTTGTATAAATATACAAAAGGATGAAGGCTATTGCTGAGCACATTGTAAGCCGCCCTGAGTCTTCGGAGAAGGGCGGCATATAAATCAAATATATTAAAAAAATATATTTAAAATTCTGGTTAAAATCCTAGCTTAAAATCTTCTAAAAATCCTTACAGAGCACTCTGCAAGGTCCTTTAAAATCTTAGCTAAAATCCTACCAGTACGTTAAAAGTTTTTCGTATAGCAACGTTTCGACAGGCTCACAACCCTGTCATCTTCAGGCTCTTAATCGCAACACACCCACAGCTTCTAAACTAAATAAGAGCCTGAAGAAACGTTGCTATACGAAAAACTTTTAAGGTACTTAAAACAGCTGCGATCACACACATTGCTCCTAGAAGCACGAAGCCGAGAACACCAGCCTGAAGATGACGAATGAGACTTCGTCGAAACGTTGCCAAGACACCTCCAATTTTACGTGGGAGAAAACCCGAATAACCAAAGACATACATACATACATACATACATACATACATACATACATACATACATACATACATATATATATATCTTTAATTTATATGCCGCCCTTCTCCGGAGACTCAGGGCAGCTTACAATGTGTTATATATATAAGACAGAGGGAGGGAGGGAGAGAGGGAGGGAGAGAGGGAGGGATGTGTTTCTATCCTTAGGTGGGTGGGTGTATAAGTATGAACGTGTCTTCCCCTTTGTGTGTATATCTATACAGTGTGTGTATGTGTGTGTGTGTCCGTTTTTCTGCCTCGTTTTCAGCAGAGTTGAGAATTCCTTCCAGATTTCTCTGGCTGCTGGGGTGGGTTTTTTTCCCCCTGTCCCCCCGATGCTTCTTCGTTTATGTTTGGGGGAGGCCCTGGGCCTGCGTGGCTCGTTGCTTTTTCCACCTTTTCCCATCCTTCAAAAAAAAAAAAAAATCTTCCGGGTTGCCTGGACTTCTGTAAAAAGCAGAGGGATTTAAGGGATTTGCTCGAGATCAGACCGGAATGTGGGAAGCCAAACGACTTTACACCGCTGGCGAGATTAGTGTGCAGTGAAAGATAGAAATCCCAAGGGTAGGTCACACATTTCAGCCAGGAGAACACACAAATAGTCTCGCTGGACAGCCGAAGGACCATCTTAGCCCCAGCATCTTGCATCTCACGATGGCCAAAGAGATGGCCGTCTACCCTGCACGGACTAGATGGCCTCTTAAGTTCCCTCCTAAATCTGTGAGGCTATTCCCATAACATGGAGGCAGGGATGCTATTCAGCAGGTTCTGACAGGTTCTGGAGAACCGGTAGGGGTAGAAATGGAGATTTTGCAGTGTCCTTCCCCCAGGAGCAGGGTGGGAATGGAGATTTTGCAGTATCCTTCCCCCCAGAGTGAGGAAGAAATGGAGATTTTGCAATATCCTTCTCCTGGAGTGTTGGGGGGGGGAATGGAGATTTTGTAGTATCCTTCCCTTGCCACGCCCACGAAGCCACACCATGCCCACCAAGCCACCCCCACAGAACCGGTAGTAAAAAAAAAAATTGAATTCCACCACTGCACGGAGATAGAAAAATATTCCTTCTCCTACACCTGGTATTTGGAAATATGTTTTAGCCTCCAGTCCATTAATCAACTTTCTTGCTCTTCTCTGCACTCTTTCTATACATTTGCACATCTTTTTTACATCGTGGCGACCGAAACTGGATGCAGTCTTCCAAGTGTGGAATAAATGGTAAATTTCCAACAGAGTCATCATCACTTCGGCTTTTTAAGATAAAATGGATAGAATATATTATTTATTTATTATTTATTAGTTCAATTTATATGCCACCCTTTTCCGGAGACTCAGGGCGGCTTACAATGCGTTAAGCAACAGCCTTCATACTTTTGTATATACCTGCTTAGTAGGGCTTTCGACCACCCCCTAAACGATGTTCTTTTTATATATATATACAAAGTCAGCTTATTGCCCCCACAATCCGGGTCCTCATTTTACCTACCTCGGAAGGATGGAAGGCTGAGTCAACCTTGAGCCTGGTGAGATTCAAACTTGCAGTAATTGCAGGCAGCTGGTGCTACTTAACAGCACTTTAGTCTGCTGCGCCACCAAGGCTCTTATAAGATGGTAGATACGAGATACGAAAGACAGAAGATACAAGAGGCGTCCTGCGGAGATATAAAATATAAGACGAGATATATATGATTGGGATAAGGTAGGACAGCGATGGCTAACCTTTTTGCCGTCGCGTGCCAAAAGTAGGGGGGGCATGGGATGGTCGCGTGTGTGCGTGGCCACACCCATAATTCAATGCGCCCTGCTCCCCTGTGCGTGCATTCATGACCCCTCCGCGCTCCCCCCACTTTTGGCACGTGATAGCATGGTGGGCCTGCTGTCAGCGTTCCAGCGCTGACATATGAAAGGAGAGGAGAAGCTTGAACTTTTGCCTACTTAATTCCTTTGAAGATTCTGTTTCCTCGGAGATGGGAGGAGGATCACATTCCTGTGATCTGACGGAGATGGGATGAGGAGAGTGGCTTGGAAGATAGCCAATGAGACGCAGAGAATTGGGGATCGGAAAGGGAGGGCTTGGGGGGGCAAAGGTCAGTGCGGACCGCGAAAGAGCCAGGGACAGATCACTATGCTCAATAAAGAGAAAATTTCCTCAAAGATCGGCCGTTTGGAAATTCATTTATTTTGTGATAGCATCGAAACCTGACACCTGCTTTTTGCCCTCCCCAGGCTCCAGAGGCTTTCTAGGAGCCTGGGGAGGGCAAAAACAGCCTCCCCCACACCCCCGGATG
Source organism: Pantherophis guttatus (assembly GCF_029531705.1). Next base: position 1,159,583 of record NW_026844042.1, read on the forward strand.
CCCTCCAGAGGCCGGAAATGGCCTGTTTCCTGACTTCCGGTAGGCCTGAAAGGCCCCAAAATCAGCCAGCCAGCGCACGCTGAAGCTAGCTGGAGCTGAGCTAGATCAACACTCGCGTGCCCACAGATACGGCTCCACGGGCCACCTGTGGCACACCTGCCCTAGGTTGGCCATCACGGAGCTAGGATAATATTTAAGGGACATCTCCCATAAAGAAAGCAGAAGAACTGGCCAGGGTTCAGGACGTGACCTTAGATGCACCTTGGATCAAAAGAGTGGACTTTGCGTCTCTTACTCTCCTGGGAAGGGAAGAGAGAGAGAGAGAGAGAGAAAAACAGCACGGCAGTGAATTGCAGCTTTTTTTTGGGTTAAATATAGCCCTAATCTAGCACTATGCCTGAAGTTGCGAGTCAGCGCGAAGGCACCTTGGCAAGCCTGTAACCTTATCGCTCTGGCTCTGGCTGCTCCAAAAGGATTTAAGACTTATTTGGAGAAGTCTGGATTTTCATCCAAACCCTCTCCGTGATTGGGTCATCGGGGTGGAGCTTCAAAAATCTTAGCCAGGGGTTCTCTGCCTGGTTGCCTGGGTGGGCGTGCCCATGGTGGGCGTGGCCGATTCGACCTCCTGCACCACAGGAGGGCTTCCAGAGGTTTTCCTCAAGCGTCTGGGAGGGTGAAAACGGCCTCCCCAGGCTCCGGAGGCCCTCTGGAGGCTGGAAATGGGCCCATTTCCAGCCTTCCCGAACTTCCAGTAGGCCCGTTTTTCACCCTCTCTGAGCCTCCCCACGCGCCCTGCACTTACATCCAAAGCGGGCCGTGAGGGGACTCCTGGGAGGGGAGGGGCAGGGTGGGCGGGGCCAGCCAGGAGTGGGATTTGGGGGGTTCTCCCGAACCCCTGCGAACCTCCAGCAGCCTACCCCACAGTGTCATGACCTGGGAGCGGTTCCCACATCCCTCAGCCCAGCTGTGGGCGGCTGGCAACCTCCTTCAGCCCGTCCTTATGACCTTGTCCCTGAAGCCGCAAGGGAGACAGCTTTAAACCATCCTTACAGGAATCCTGGAATCTGTCCAGAATTTTGTTTATCAAAATTTATTTAAAATTGTCCAGAATGGTATAGGCAGGGTCTCCTGCTTGGGCAGGGGGTTGGACTAGACGACCTCCATGGTCCCTTCCGATTCTGTTATTCTGTTACAGGGAGTCCTTGACTTACAACGGTCCCCTTAGTGACTGTTCAAAGTTACGGCGGAAGAGGCTGCAGAAAAAAAAAATGCTTTGAAAAGCCTCTGACGATCCCAGCTGAGCTGCGCAATCATCAGAGGCTTTTTTTAAAAAAAAAACTTTTAAAAGCAATTTTCGGCCGAAGAGGTTGTAGAAAAAATGCTTTTAAAAGTAAAAAAAAAAAAGCCTCTGATGAGGTGGGCGGGGTAAGTGAGCAGCGACCAGGCCCAGGGACCGGTTTGGGGGCGTGGCCAGCCAATGTTATTACCGGTTCTCCAAACTACTACGATTTTTTACTACCGGTTCCTGCGAACCGGTGCAAACCGGGAACAACCCACCACTGATTTCATGCCCTTGGCTATGCTGCTGTAAGGCGTTGGGTTTTCAGTCAGAATATCTGTTAAGGATATTGTTGTTGTGTTACCAACCAGCAGAGTGTAGAGCACAGAGAAACGTTGCTGAGAGCAATGAATAAGAGATGTGCAAACTGGTTTATCAAAGGTTTACTTTATAGTGAAAAAACAATCTCATAGTCTTTAAATCAATCCAAGTCTTTGCCAGTTAAATCAGTCCAGTGATACAGATATCTTCTTACCACACAAACAGTAGTTGGTTAGAATAACAAACTCACTCTGGTTCACAAACCACGATGGTAGCAGATCCATCCAACGATGATAGCACAATGGATAGCAACTCCTCACACAATGGTAGCTTATCATCAACTGAATACGTTACAGTATCAATCAATCAATCAATCAGAACAAAGTGGGAAGGGACCTTGGAGGTCTTCTAGTCCAACCCCCTGCTCAAGTACCTATACCTTTTCATACAAATGGCTGTCCAGTCTTTTCCACTGATGAAGCACCCACGACTTCTGGTGGCAAGTTGTTCCACTGGTTAATTGTCCTGACTATTAGGAAGTTTCTCTTTAATTCCAGGTTGCTTCTCTCCTTGATTAGTTTCCAACCATTGCTCCTTGTCCTGCCCTCAGTTGCTTTGGAGAATAAGTTGACCCCGTCTTCTTTGTTGGCAGCTCCTCAGATACTGGAATATTGCTATCATCTCCCCGCTAGTCCTTCCTTTCTCTAAACTGGCCATACCCCAATTTCTGCAACCGTTCTTCATATGTTTTAGTCTCCAGGCCTTTACTCAGGGGTGAAATCCAGCAGGTTCTGACAGCTTCTGGAGAACCGCATCTGATGAAGTGAGCTGCAGTTTTCTAATATGTTAGATTTCTTCTTCTTCTTCTTCTTCTTCTTCTTCTTCTTCTTCTTCTTCTTCTTCTTCTTCTTCTTCTTCTTCTTCTTCTTCTTCTTCTTCTTCTTCTTCTTCTCCTCCTCCTCCTCCTCCTCCTCTTCCTCCTCCTCTCCTCCTCCTCCTCCTCCTCTTCTCCTCCTCCTCCTCCTTTTCTTCTTCTTCTTCCTCATCCTCCATCCTCCTTTTCCTTCCTTTCATCTTTCTTTCTGTGCTATCCTGGAGTAATATAACTCTCAAAAAAGATATACAGGTCTTCCTTCATTTTGAGCAGTTTGGAGAACCGGTAACGGAAAGTTTGAGTGGTTCAGAGAACTGGCAAATATCACCTCTGGCTGGCCCCAGAGTGGGGAGGGAATGGAGATTTTGCAGTATCCTTCCCCTGCCACGCCCACCAAGTCACACCACGCCCACCAAGCCACGCCCACAGAACCAGTAGTAAAAAAATTTGGATTTCATCACTGCTTTTATTCATGTTAGCTGCTCTTCTTTGCACCCTTTTCAAAGCCTTGACATCTTTTTTGTAAGGTAGTGACCAAAATCGGATGCGGTATTTCAGGTGTGGCCTTACTAAGGCTTTATAATTTATAAATTATAAATATAATTTAGAAGGCTTCACAATTTATAAATGATAAATATAATTTAGAAGGCTTTACAATTTATAAATTATAAATAAAATTTAATAGGCTTTACAATTTATAAATATAATTTAGAAGGCTTTGCAATTTATAAATTTATAAATTATAAATTTAGAAGGCTTTATCATTTATACATTTTAAGTATAATATTTAAGGTAAAGGTAAAGGTTCCCCTTGCACATATGTGCTAGTCGTTCCCGACTCTAGGGGGCGGTGCTCATCTCCGTTCCAAAGCCGAAGAGCCAGCGCTGTCCGAAGACGTCTCTGTGGTCATGTGACCGGCATGACTCAATGCCAAAGGCGCACAGAACGCTGTGACCTTCCCACCAAAGGTGGTCCCTATTTTTCTACTTGCCTTTTTTTACCTGCTTTCGAACTGCTAGGTTGGCAGAAGCTGGGACAAGTCACGGGAGCTCACCCATTACGTGGTGCTAGGGATTCAAACCGCTGAACTGCCGACCTTTCGATCGACAAGCTCAGTGTCTTAGTGAGTCACCGCATCCCTAAGTATAATTTATAAGCCCTTATAATTTATACATTTTACAATTTAGCATTGTGGACTGCGCCAGCCGATAGCCAGTGGTATGGTTTACTCAATCCACGGTGAGTAAATGGCTTAGTAGTCTACCCACTCTAAGTAACTGGCGTCACCGAATCAGCCAGCCTGCCAGAAGTGTTGCCGTAGGAACTGCACGAAACTCAACCCGCAGCAGGGTGAAGGGCTGAGAAAAGTGTGGGTTTGGTGAGCTTTGGTGGCGCAGTGGACTAAAGCGCTGTTAAGTAGCACCAGCTGCCTGCAATTACTGCAAGTTCAAATCTCACCAGGCTCCAGGTTGACTCAGCCTTCCATCCTTCCAAGGTGGGTAAAATGAGGACCCGGATTGTGGGGGCAATAAGCTGACTTTGTATAAAAAAGAACAGCGCTTAGGGGGGCCCGAAAGCCCTACTAAGCAGGTATATACAAAAGTATGAAGGCTATTGCTTAACGCATTGTAAGCCGCCCTGAGTCTCCGGAGAAGGGCGGCATATAAATCGAACCAATAAATAAATAAATACAATAAATTTGTGTCTGTGTGTGTGTGTGTGTGTCTGAGCGTTCCCAAATCTGGAGAAAATAAGGCTTGTAATTTTGTCGTCGCGAAGCTGCAAAACAGCTCCTTCCAGGCAAGCCTGCGATATTCCTTCAGAATGGTGTGAAAGCAGGCCCCATGGGGGGATTTGGGTCAAGCAGAGATATCTGATCCGTCCAAACCAAGATGGAATTTCCTTACTGGCTGAAACCGTAGAACTCGGGCTAAACAGTCCCCGCAAAACGAGCTTAAATTAAGCAGTGGTGTGAAACTCGGTAAAATTGTGGCTCGGGAGAGGTGGGGGGCAATGGGGGGGGTGGTCTTTCGAAAGAGATCATTTTGGGAAAGCCTCCCTCGCCTTCCAAGTCAGCAGTTCTTACGTAAACAGAATCCCCCGAAAATAGCTTCTTCGGGAACGTTGAAAGGCGCTCAGCAAATCCTCTTGATGATTTAAGGACAAACTTAAATCAGATTTAAGATGATTTGGCTTTTTTTTTCAGGAGCAGAAAGTATTTCAGGCCTTCAAGGCTCGTGTTGGAAGGAAGAGAGGACGCAGCTTAGAACCCGGGCAATCTAGAACCCTCTTAGTCAAGAGCTTCCACCAAGAAGTAAATCAGTTGGGGAAATTCAAATGTTTTTTTAACTACCGGTTCTGTGGGCGTGTCTCGGTGGGCATGGTATGGTGTGGTAGGCGTGGCTTGGTGGGCGTGACAGGGGAAGGATACTGCAAAATATCCATTCCCACCCCACTCCTGGAGGAAGGATATTGCAAAACCTCCATTCCCACTCCACTCTGCCGGTCCTCCGAACTACTCAAAATTTCCACAACCGGTTCTCCAGAACCTTTCAGAACCTGCTGGATTTCACCCCTGAAGTAAACCTCATGTCAGCCTAGTGCGTTGCGCGAATCCAGCATGTACGGTTAGTTGGTGGTGATGGCGCGCTAAGCTTGAAAAGGGAATTCCTTGGGTAAACCACAGTTGAGTCAACTAAGGGTGTCATGGGAACTGAAGCCATCCATGGAGCCACCTTAGATCCTACGGGATGACATCAGGACGAATGTCATTTCATGACCCAACCAGATAACATTTTTTTTAAAAAAATTTGATTTATATGCCGCCCTTCTCCGGAGACTCAGGGCGGCTTACAATGCGTTAAGCAATAGCCTTCATCCTTTTTGTATATTTATACAAAGTCAGCTTATTGTCCCCACAAACTGGGTCCTCAATTTACCTAGCTTAGAAAGGACGGAAGGCTGAGTCAACCTTGAGCCTTGGCAAGATTCGAACCTGCAGTAATTGCAGGCAGCTGTTCTTAATAACAGGGTGCTTTAGACCACTGTACTACCAAGGCTCTTGGTACATCTCTAACATTATAAGTGTTAGAAGGGAGCGGGGTTTGCGAAGTGGAAGAGGAGGAGGAGGAGGAGGAGAGAAAGGAGGAGGAAGAGGAAGGCTGTGGGATCCTTGGTGCTCTCTGAGCTTGATTGCTTTCTTGCAGACATTTCATTACCCAGCTAGGTAATATAATCAATGCTAGATGAAGTGTGCATTCACCACGTTCTTCAATTTAGCCTCAGGTATAGCAAGGGCATAACCTGGGCCTGGGAAGCAAAAAATAAGGGAGCTCATTTGCAGTTCAAGGTACCTTTCAGGCCTTGATATACCCACGCAACATGGGCGCCTATGAACCTCAAAGTTATATTTGCCCAACCTGCAAAATACGATCAAGTTTAATATTAGTTAGGTGTGAAAAACATTGCATGCGTGCTTGATTAACGGGTGAGTCATGGTATTTGAACGAACTTCAGACACGGATTAATTAATAAACCTGCTCAAGCATGTTGGAAGAAGACAGCCAACCAATAAGTGCCATAAAGAAAAATAAAATTCCTTGGAAAATGAAACCCACCCATGCCACAAAAAAAAACCCCAGGAAAAATACCTTGTTCCATGGTGCAGCTCTCCAAAGCTCCAGCAGAGGGCACTGCAGCTGCTGAAGAATTCCACCCCACCTTACCTGAGATCACCTTTAGGGGGCCAAGAAAGCAGGTTTTTAATCTCCTCTTATTAGATGGAAGGAGCGAAACAACCTGGCTTCCCAATTTTGGGAAGTTTTTTTCCGACCCAACGGGATGTTTGGATCACATCCTGGTGTCGTTTTTTTTGGTTTGAAGCAGGAATGTTGCCGTGAGAGAGTGGCAAACAAATATAATGAATAAAATTAAATGAAAAATATATTCTGCTTAAGATTTGATCTCGCGTCTGCTCCCTTTGGAGGATTTGAAATATTCTTTGCTCCTTCTTTAAAAATATATATATATATTTAGCTTGTTTATTAAACAGGGAGAGAAAGAAACCGACTTACAGCACACTAACTGCTCTAGCACCGGACTGCTTCAAGGGGGAGGATAATCACCGTCTCCTAGTTTAGCAACTATCTTAAAATGCAGTGGGGTTTGTTTATTTGTGGCATCGTGCAAACTCCCAGTCAGTTCAATCAACCAGGGCTGAATTCTATCCAGAGTTACTTTTATCAAAGCTACATAGAACGTAAAAATGTCTAAAAGCAGGTCTATAGAATAGAATAGAATAGAATAGAATAGAATAGAATAGAATAGAATGAATAGAATAGAATAGAATAGAATAGAATAGAGGAGGGGAGGAGAGGAGTGGAGAGGAGAGGAGAGGAGAGAGGAGAATAGAATAGAATAGAATAGAATAGAATAGAATAGAATAGAATAGAGGAGAGAGGAGAATAGAATAGAATAGAATAGAATAGAATAGAATAGAATAGAATAGAATAGAATAGATAGAATAGAATAGAATAGAGGAGAGAGGAGAGAAGAGAAGAGAAGAGAAGAGAAGAATAGAATAGAATAGAATAGAATAGAATAGAATAGAATAGAATAGAATAGAATAGAGGAGAATAGAATAGAATAGAATAGAATAGAATAGAATAGAATAGAATAGAATAGAATAGAGGAGAGGAGAGAAGAATAGAATAGAATAGAATAGAATAGAATAGAATAGAAGAGAAGAGAAGAGAAGAGAAGAGAAGAGAAGAGAAGAGGGAGGAGAGGAGAGGAGAGGAGAGAAGAATAGAATAGAATAGAATAGAATAGAATAGAATAGAATAGAAAATAGAATAGAATAGAATAGAATAGAATAGAATAGAATAGAATAGAACAACAAAGTTAAAGGGACCTTGGACGCAGTGGTGGGTTTCAAAATTGATGGTTTCAAAATCTGGTGCGACCGGAAGTTGGCAAACGGGCCATTTCCGGCCTCCGGAGGGCCTCTGGGGGGTGGGAAGGCCATTTTCGCCCTCCCCAAGCTCCTAGAAAGGCTCTGGAGGCTGTGGAGAGAGGAAAACAGGCCTTCCCCACCACCCCCCGAGGCTCTCCGGAGGCAGGAAACAGCCTGTTTCCCTACTTCCAGTGGGCCCAAAAGGTCTGAAAATCAGCTGGCGCACGCCGGAGCTTAGCTCGCGTGCCCACCGATATGGTTACGTGTGCTACCTGTGGCACATGTGCCATAGGTTCACCATCACAGGTAGAGGCTCTCCTGCTTGAGCAGGGGGTTGGACTAGAAGCTCAGGGAGGGTCCCAGGCTCCAACCCGGCCTTACCCCAGGGTGGAGGAGGATGCAGGAGTTATTTTAATGACTAAATTGCTTCTCCCACTAATGCATACTCAATGCCATGAATGTAATTCCTGCAAATGTTTTTTGAGCTTCTCTCTCTCTCTCTCTCTCTCTCTCTCTCTCTCTCTCTCTCTCTCTCTCTCTCTCTCTCTCTCTCTCTCTCCAGCTGCCGGAGCGAAGGGAGTGATAATACAATGCCAATCAGCTTTTTATTTAGCGGGTGGACGTGCTCAGCCTCCTCATTCCATGCCATCACAATTCGGAAATGCTCCTCTGGGCGTACGGGAGGGTAATTTACGGGCTCAGCTTCTCAGAAGAAACTCTCAGCCGTGGAAGAAGGAGAATTTTGAGGTTTTTCCCCCCGTTTTTCCTGCATTTTGGGTGGGTAGGGGAGCTGATCCTACCTGGGTGCAATACTAAGGACCTCCACTAGTTGGCAGCAGAAAGGAACCAGAAAGTGCCATCTGGTGGTCACCCATAAAAAGCGGTCATCACAATAAAAAAAATATTGCACCCCCGTCTAAATCATGACGGAGCCAGGAGACGTTCAACATTTCACCCATAAATAAATAAAGTCATATTTTTGCCATCCCGTATGTGTATATCTTGCTTCTTGCAAGAAAAGGGAAGCTTGGACCAAATGCTGAGTTATTGTAGTTCAAGAATTAATTAAGCTCTCTTTTTGTCTCAAGAGAAGTCTTACCTGAGCTTGGAATGGAATATCTAACGTGGCTTCGTAGCTCAAAGGACTTCACTTTAGAATTAAGAGCTGAATGCGGTTGTAAAAACCTTGAGAAGGGCCCAAGGATTCCCTCCAACAATTTTTAATTTTAAATGCGATCAAATTAAAGGTTCAGAGCAGTGGTGAAATTCAATTTTTTTTTACTACCGGTTCTGTGGGCGTGGCTTGGTGGGTGTGGCAGGGGAAGGTCACTGCAAAATCTCCATTCCCTCCCCACTCCAGGGGAAGGATATTGCAAAATCTCCATTCCCACCCCACTCTGGGGCCAGCCAGAGGTGGTATTTGCTGGTTCTCTGAACTACTCAAAATTTCGTCTACCGGTTCTCCAAAACCTGTCAGAACCTGCTGGATTTCACCCACTGGTTCAGAGTGTCATGCGTGTTTGTTATATTAAATTACCCTCGCTTTTAATTAGATTTAAATGTAAATGGAATTAATTTGTTCAGGGTCTTTGAAAGAAATCGGCATGGTCCTTTCTTTCTAATTTCGCTTTGACTCTGAATTTATTAGATGATCCGAGGGGGAACCTCAGCTGTGAGCTGTAAAATGGGAACTAGAAGATGGGATGATTAAAAAAACTTGTTTTTAGATTATAGAGTTGTCCATAGATCATTTGAAAGAAGAAGAATTCTTTTAAGATGGACCATCGTTAGCACTAGGAAGGATTGTTACGGTGTGGGGCAGAGGTGGGTTTCAGCAGGTTCTGACCAGTTCTGAAGAACCAGTAGCGGAAATTTTGAGTAGTTCGGAGAACCGGTAGTAAAAATTCTGACTGACCCCGCCCCCCATCTATTCTCTGCCTCCCAAGTCCCAGCTGATTGGGAGGAAATGGGGAAGAGGAAGAGGAAGAGGGGAGCGGGAGAAGAAGGAAGGAGGAGGAGGATGTATAAGAGGAATGGGAGAAGGAGGGGAGAAGAAGAAAGGAGGAGGAGGAGAAGAAGAAGAAAAGGAGAAGGAGAAGAATGAAAGGAAGAAAGAAAGAAAGAAAGAAAGAAAGAAAGAAAGAAAGAAAGAAAGAAAGAAAGAAAATAAAGAAAGGAAGGAAGAAAATAAGGAAGGAAGGAAGGAAGGAAGGAAAGAAAAAGAAAGAAAGAAAGAAAGAAAAGAAAGAAAGAAAATAAATAAGGAAGGAAGGAAAGAAAGAAAGAAAGAAAAGAAAGAAAGAAAGAAAGAAAGAAAAAAATAAGGAAGGAAGGAAGGAAAGAAAAAGAAAGAAAGAAAGAAAGAAAATAAAGAAAGAAAGAAAGAAAGAAAAAAAATAAGGAAGGAAGAAAGGAAGGAAGGAAAGAAAGAAAGAAAGAAAGAAAGAAAATAAAGGAAGGAAGGAAGAAAATAAGGAAGGAAGGAAGGAAGGAAGGAAGGAAAGAAAGAAAGAAAGAAAGAAAATAAAGAAAGAAAGAAAGAAAGAAAGAAAATAAGGAAGGAAGGAAGGAAGGAAGGAAAGAAAAAGAAAGAAAGAAAGAAAGAAAAGAAAGAAAGAAAGAAAATAAGGAAGGAAGGAAGGAAGGAAGGAAGGAAGGAAAGAAAGAAAGAAAGAAAGAAAGAAAATAAGGAAGGAAGGAAGGAAAGAAAAAGAAAGAAAGAAAGAAAGAAAAGAAAGAAAGAAAGAAAATAAAGAAGGAAGAGAAAGAAAGAAAGAAAGAAAGAAAGAAAGAAAGAAAGAAAGAAAGAGGGCATCTCTCCGCTCGACCATGCCGGAGGAGGGGAGGGTGTTGTAAAACGCTGGGCTGCCTCAGCCCAAGACGAACAGGTGGCATCTCTTGTTGGCGCATAGGCTAATCTTAGCCAGAGCTTGAGAGAGGAGGGAGACACCCGGCTGGAATGTGCTTCCACAGCAGCTCCTGTGTCTTCTCCTCCAAAGGCCCTAATTGGGCATCTCTTCCAGCACTTTCTGTTTGTCTGATGCTTTTCCCGTTCCTTCTTTCCTCTCCCCCCCCCCCCCCCCCACGACAAACTTAAAGCTTGCATTTTACTGCACCTCATTGATGGGGGGAAAAAAAGAGGGGTTGGGGGTACGGAGAAAATCAGGACACGCCAAAGTGGCCACCACGAAAACTGGTGCTGCAGGACGGGTCTTTTGTTGAGCATCTCCTGGTCACCACCCAGGATTTTGGGTGGCTGGGTTGAGCCAGGAGGCTCCAGAATGTGCAACCCGGCAAGGAACGCGTAGGCATGAAACCGAAAGCAATCCGTCTGTTGGAGAGAAAGAGAGAGAGAGAGAGAGAGCCTCTCAAAATTACGCACAAATTCCAGCGCCGGAAGTTAAACATGGCAGGAGCTGCCCTGGCTCCATCTTGCCAATTCTTCTTCGGGCCATAACATTCTTTTGAAAATGCTTCAGTAGAGGGAGTAGCTTTTCTGTCAATTTTTTATTTTATATTCGCCTCTCGCAGCCAAAAGGGAATGCCCCAGGAGTGGGCTTCAAAAATTTTAGCAAGGGATCCTCTGCCCAGTTGCTGGGTGGGCATGGCCATGGTGGGCGTGGCCTCATTGGCCTCATGCACCACAGCAGGGAGGGGTGTTTTTTTTTTTGCCCTCCCCGGGCTCCGGAGGCTATCCTCGAGCCTCCAGGAGGGCACAAACGGCCTTCCCAGGCTCCGGAGGCCCTCTGGAGGCGGGAAACAGGCCCGTTTCTTCCAGTAGGCCCGTTTTTCACCCTCCCCGAGCCTCCGCACGCATCCTGCACTTATTTGCATCCAAAATGGGCCGTGGGGGGACTCCTGGGAGGGGGTGGGGGGGCAGCCAGGAGTGGGATTTGGGGGTTCTCCGAACTGCACAGAATCTTAGCTAGAGGTTCTCCCGAACCCCTGCGAACCTCCAGCAGCCCACCCCTGGAATGCTCTCCTGGGCAGGGTGAGGTGGGAATGAGGTCACATCAGTAGGGTGGACTCTACCATCTCGGTCCTCTAGTTCTGGGATCTCCAATATTGGCAACTTTAAGCCTGGCGGACTTCAACTTCCAGAATTCCCCAGCCAGTTGATGTACGAAATCCAGAGGTAGGGTCTCCATCTTCTGCCTGTGGACCTCCTCTGGGAGATTCACACCATCCACACCGGGAATGTCTATGGAGATTCTAGAATCATCTAGGTCATGGTTGTCCCCAAAGAGGCAACTGGACTTCCTTTGATTTCCTTGAAGATATCTCACTTCTCGCCCAAAAAGCTTCTTCGGTTCTGAGAACAGCTTCTTGGATGAGAAGTGAAGTGTCTTCAAAGGAAGAAGAAAGTCCAAAGGAAGAAGATGAAAGAACATCTTTGGGACACCCAGGGAATGGGCTTCACTGACCTTTGGTCCATGAGATGGTTGACCAAGTGAATGGAGAAGGTACTAGTACAGAGGTCTTCAAACTTGGCAGAGTTTGAACCAGAGTCGTCCTCAGAAATGCCAGAAGTTCAATCCCGGCTTAGCTGAGGATGGGGAATAAATTCTTGGTGGCTTTCTAAATTTTAGATCCAAGGAAAAAGGACATATTGCGAGGAAGTCTTTCGGAATCGCACTGCATTTTAAAATGCCAGAAGGTAATGGAACTTATTTTCACCAATGGTGGACCTGCCCGCAGGCGGTTAAATATTGGAAAAAAAATACGGCAATGGATTTTGGAAATTACACAGATTAATTTGGAATTAAGGCCCAAGATTTTCCTATGGGGGGCAAAACCTTTGAATGTTAAATCAGATATATGGTTCTTGTTGATTCACATTATTACTGCAGCAAGATTAGCGTATGCGCAGAAGTGGAAAAATCAATACTTACCGATAGATTTGAAAATAATAGATAAAATTAATGAGTGTGCGGAATCGGATAGATTAACTAGATTGATCAATGGTAAAAAAAGATTCAGAATTTTATAACAGTTGGAAAGTATGGTACGATTGGGTCCAGAAAAGGTGGGATAGAATAGATATATGATGATGTATGTATATAGATGATGGAAAATATGTATGTATAAAGGAATGACTTTATATTTATGGACAACGTAATCACATTATACCATGGTGGCAGGATTGTATATTTTATTGGTGTATTGGTGTATAGAATATATTAATAAAAAATATTTAATAAATAAATAAAATAAAATGCCAGAGGGTTACTTATTACAAAGGTAGGAAGGATTTTAGCCACACTATGGTTATAATAAATGAATGTAAAACATTGCTTTGGTCTATTAAGCCTCCTGCTCCGAGTAGTACAATCAGGAAGAGTACTTTCTCATGGTCCCTTGGCACAACACAAGCGTGACAGCCATCTTGCCCTCCCCCTCCCCGCACATGACTTGCCCCCCTCCCCCCTTACGATGACTGGCCTTTCAATTTATACCCCAAAAGTTAGCATACTTTTCTAAACCACCCAAGTTGACTTTGGCAGAGAACTGGCTGCGGGCATAAATGCTGATTTAAGAGGGACCCTCCCGCCCTGATTTCTCCATGCAAAGCTGATCTTTCCGGGTGCTGTCCGCTGGAGGGAATCGCCTGCCGTACTTATGGAGAAAAACGCACGGAAAAAGGAGCCAGCGCAACTTTCCAGCTGTGGAGAGAAACATCATGGAGAACATATTCCTTTTTGCCAGCCTTTGCAGTCATCTTAACAAGCTGTGTGAACAGGAGACCAGGTGAGGCAGGTGTGTAGGAGGTTAGAGTTGGTTTGCTTGGCCCTTCCTTCCTTCCTTCCTTCCTTCCTTCCTTCCTTCCTTCCTTCCTTCCTTCCTTCCTTCCTTCCTTTCCTTTCCTTTCCTTTCCTTTCCTTTCCTTTCCCTTCCTTCCATCTACCCTCCTTTTTATCTTCTTTCCTTCTCTTTCCTTCTTTCTCTCACTCTCCTTTCTTTGGTTCTTTCAATTCATATAGCTAGATGTCAACCTTCTGTCTTCCCTTCCTCCTTCTCTTCCTAAATTCTTAATGAATATAACTAGATTCCTTCCTCCCTCCCTCCCTCCCTCCCTCTCTTTCTTTCTTTCTTTCTTTCTTTCTTTCTTTCTTTCTTTCTTTCTTTCTTTCTCTTTTCCCCCCCGAAAAGAACTGCCCCATCGAAGCATCTTGGGACATTTATATAACTTTCATCGCTGGCATAGCCCTGAGTTTCAAGCCGATCACGTAATGCAGAGGGCAGCTCGATTACAGCTAAAACCGAAGCTGAGCCCCGTGTCAAATGTAAGGCTATGAACTCAGAGAAGAAGGAACTCTCCGGAGTTTTCTCCCCGAATGCCTCGGCAAACAGGCTCGTTGCCGAATTATTGCGACCCTCAAAGCTTTCGGTCTTGCCTCGGTTTCCCCAATGTTAAAATAGGGGCACTGTGTCTCCCTCTGCCAGGATGGAATTTGCCGTCGTTTGGTTTCCTTGTGGGGGGGGGGAAAGTCCCAAATCTTATCTAGGATGTAAATCCCAATGGCTATGCTTTATTTACAAAAGTAGGTATGTACATTGGGTTCATTTTATCGGGAGGGCTGCTCGCTGCAGCAATGATAAACAAACTTTGGGATTCCTGCAGAATTCTGTCAGAATGACTGGATGAAATTTAATGAAAAGAAGGACTAAGGGTGATATGATAACCATCTTCCAATATTTGCAGGGATGCCACAAAGAAAGAGGAGGGGGTCAACCTATTCTCCAAAGCACCTGAAGGCAGGACAAGAAGAAATGGATGGAAACTAATCAAGGAGAGAAGCAACCTAGAAGGAGAAGAGGAGAAATTTCCTGACAGTGAGAACAATGAATCAGTGGAAAATCTTTTCTCCAGAAGTTATGGGTTCTCCATCATTGGAGGCTTTTAAGAAGAGACTGGACAGCTATTTCTCTGAAATGATATGGGGTTTCCTACCTGAACAGAGGGTTGGACTAGAAGACCTCCGAGCTCCCTTCCAACTCTGTTATTCTGTTATATTATTAACCCCAGGAGAAACACCATGTACCCTGTTTCCCACCAAAATAAGACATTTCCCTGATAATAAGCCCAATCGGGCTTTTGAGCACATGGCAATAAGGCCAAGCGCTTATTTCAGGGTTCAAAAAAAAATAAAAAATAAGACAGGGTCTTATTTTCGGGGAAACACGGTACCACGATGTATCGGTTCAAGGAATAAGGACGGCATCAATTTCCCCCATGTCGTTTTAGGAAGGTTTTGATTATATCCACAGCCCTAATTGCGCCAGACAAATTCTCCACGGCCTTTTTAGAAGTGCCAATTTGGCAGATATGCCTCTTCCACAATGCTTGCCCAGCTGCGTCATTTGAGAATTTCAGGGGCATCCCCTGCCAGAGATATATTTGAGTTTGCGCTTGGTCCTCTCGTGCAAATTATCCGACAGCTCTCATAGACAGGTAGTCCACAACTTACAAATGTTCGTTTAGTGACAACGGACCTGAAATGAGGGACTTATGACCGATTTTCACACGACTGTTGCAGCATCAACGTGCTCAAAATTCAGACGTTTGGCTACTGACTCGTATTTATGACAATTGCAGTGATTCATTTAACAGCTGTGGCAAGAAAGGTGATGAAACGGGGGGGGGGAAATTCACTTAACAACAGAGGTGGGTTTCAGCAGGTTCTGACCAGTTCTGGAGAACTGGCAGCAGAAATTTTGAGTAGATCGGAGAACCGGTAGTAAAAATTCTGACTGGCCCCGCCCACGTCTATTTTCTGCTTCCCAAGTTCCAGCTGATCGGGAAGAAATGGGGATTTTGCAGTAACCTTCCCCTGGAGTGGGGAGGGAATGGAGATTTTACAGTATCCTTCCCCTGCCACACCCACCAAGCCACGCCCACCAAACCATGCCACGCCCACAGAACCGGTAGTAACAAAAATTTGAAACCCACCACTGCTTAACAAGTGTCTTGCTTAGCAACTTTGGGCTTAATTGTGGTCATAAGTCGAGCAATCCCTGTATATCTCAAGTCTTGCTCACTTTCTAGCTGACACTTACATGGACACAAACAGCAGGCATCTCCTATAGATCTGTTATTGTTTGTTCTTCTACATCGTCAGTTGATCTGGGATCCAATCCCCTGCTTAGGCAGGAAACCCTACACCACTTCAGACAAATGGTTATCCAACCTCTTCTTAAAAACTTCCAGTGTTGGAGCATTCACAACTTCTGCAGGCAAGTTGTTCCACTGGTGAATTCTTCTCACTGTCAGGAAATTTCTCCTTATTTCTAAGTTGCTTCTCTCCTTGATGAGTTTCCACCCGTTGCTTCTTGTCCTGCCCTCACGTGCTTTGGAGAATAGCTTGACTCCCTCTTCTTTGGGGCAGCCCCTCAACACTGCTATCATGTCTCCCCTAGTCCTTCTTTTCATTAAACTAGACGTACAAATAATAGAATCAAAGTTGGAAGAACTGTGGTTCTAGATTGTTTGCTCAGTGGAAGAATCCAAATTAAAACATGGCCACCTTTGAACAGGTCCATTCAAGAGGAGACCACATCTCTGTAGGAACATGGATCCAGGCCACACTTATTGTGCCAGAGGGTGAGGTGGTGAGAAGAGACTGGCATTCCTCTGTAGAAGACCTCAGAAGCATTTTCCGTGAAAGTTACTTCCTTTAGTGCCACCTGTTGGCACGCCGGCACCCGTCATCATGCCATTCAATCATCTACACTTTCTTTTGAGGACAAACAAATAGCTCAGCTACACACGAGTCCATCAAGGTTCTCCAAGAAGCTTCCCTGAGATGATTGTTGGTTTGTTTATTAGATTTATTCAGCCATCCATTTCATTTACAGGATTATGGGCGACTGGCAGTTAAAGAGGGGGAGAGAACCGTCCTAAAAACAAAACCAACATTGATAAACATACTTCCCATTAAAACAACAACAACAACACAGCAATGGAGGAACTCAAGTGTTTCCACAATCAAGGTCGCTAAGAAATGGGCTCCTCCACATTATCAGGGCCTCAGGCTCGACGGCGAAGCCAAACTTTTTAACGTCTTATGAAAGTAAGGCCAGGACAAGTTCTTCAGAATTGAAGAAACTTCTTGGATGAGAAACAAAAGGTTTTTAAAGGGGGAGGGGGAAAAAATCAGGACAACCAGGAGCTGGATGATTGAGAAATCTCCATAGACATTCAGATCTGTCATGGCCTTGGTTTTGTTCCTAGCTCAGGAGTCGGCAACCTTAAATACTCAAAAGAGCCACAAAAGTCCTAACTGGAAGCCACCCATTCAATTCTGGAGCTGACTGGAAGTCCAGTTCCCCCACCATAGAGTCTCCTCCTAGCGCGGCGTTCTTTTTCCTCTACCTGTCCTAACCGAAAGCCCTATCAATTGTGGAGCCGATCGGCGACAGGGAGCCGCAGCAGAGGGATGAAAGAGCCACATGCGGCTCCAGAGCTGCAGGTTGCTGACCGCTATACCAACCTCATGAACATGGAAGACTCCCCAGTTCCTCCCCCTATCCCTTTGGCTTCTTGGCTTAACAGAAATCCTTGCGACAGCAAAGCTTCTCCCATGGCCAGTTCCTTCTCTCTGGAACCGAGAAACAAATTCAGCTGCTGGGTTTAAAAGAGCTCATCGCTTGATCATGGGCCGATCTCCAGCCCGGTGAAATATCGTACGGGGACAATATCGTACAAGTGACATATTTCTGGTGCGTCTCCAACATGTGCCCCCTTCCTCTTGCTGCCAGGAGAAGCTGCAGATGGAGAAGCAGCCACGAGACAGCGAAGACAAAGTATCCCGACTCGAATTCATAACATTCGTGGGGGTCTAAATTGTCCGAGTGCCAAGCATTCTTCTTGAGCTTATGGATCTGAGCTTGCCCGTGGAAACCTGGCTCGCAACAGCCAGTAGAAGAGGAAGCCGTCGCAGAGTTCCCCGATTTGTGTGAGGGCCGCCATCTTTGAAAGGAGCAGAGCAGAAGAGTGGCGGAGCAACTGAAATTTGATCCTCTAGCATCTCTGAAGTAGGATATAAGCCTCGGTGAAACCCAGAGGGAAAAGCTGCAATAGGCAACTTTTAAGATCAGAGAGTATATAACAAATTTGGTCAGCAGGGCAGGGTCATTCTAACCGAAATGGCTTCCATGAGGCAAATTAGGTAACACCGTCATCATAGTGCTCTTTTTCGGGATCTGTGTAGAGCTGGAAGGGACCTTTGAGGTCTTCTAGTCCAACCCCCTGCCTAGGCAGGAAACCCTACACCACTTCAGACAAATGGTTATCCAACCTCTTCTTAAAAACTTCCAGTGTTGAAGCATTCACAACTTCTGGTGGCAAGTTGTTCCACTGATGAATTGTTCTAACTGTCAGGAAATTTCTCCTTAGTTCTAAGTTGCTTCTCTCCTTGATTAGTGTCCACCCATTGCTTCTTGTCCTGCTCTCGTGCTTTGGAGAATAGCTTGACTCCCTCTTCTTTGGGGCAGCCCCTGAGATATTGGAACACTGCTATCATGTCTCCCCTAGTCTTTCTTTTCATTAAACTAGACATACCCAATTCCTGCAACCGTTCTTCATATGTTTTAGCTTCCAGTCCCCTAATCATCTTAGTTGCTCTTCTCTGCACTTTTCTCAAAGTCTCAACACCTTTTTTGTAATGTGGTGACCAAAACTGGATGCATTATTGCAGGTGTGGCCTTACTAAGCCTTTACGAAGCTGTAGTCATTTTGATCATGTGATTTTGATCCTGTGCCTCGGTTTATACAACCAAGGATTGCATTCTTCATCGTCAAGAGCAAACACCATTCACAACAACTGGAGAATGGGAAGCTAATCATTGTTTACGAAGCAGACGGATTAAGTCTGCAGTTTTTGGCTCTTCGTCCGACTCGTCATTATTTCTTTTCATTTCATTATTGGTTCCAGTGGGTTCCCAGCGTGATCCACGATCCCTGGAAAATGCACTCGGCAGCTCATTTCACGGAACGCTAGCGAAACATTCAGAGCAGGAAATAAAACTCAAATGCAAACAATTAAAACATCAAATACAGGTAGTCCTCAACTTGTGACCACAACTGAGCAAAATTTCTGTTGCTAAGCAAAACTTTTAATTTAATTTAATTTCCAATTTACATTGGAAATACATTACAAACATTTCCTAAGTGAGTTTCGCCCCATTTTACAACCTTCCTTGTCGCAGTTGGTAAGTGAATCCGTGCAGTTGTTTAAGTTAGCAACACCGTTGTTAAGGGAATCTGCCTTCCCCTTTGACTTTACTCGTTGGAAGGCGATCACGTGACCCCACCCCCACCCTCCCACCCGGACACGTGCAACCGTCATAAATATGAATCAGTTGCCAAGCATCTGATATTTGATCACGTAACTCTGGGCATGCTGCAATAGTTGTTGTTATTGTGTGTGTGAAAAACATTCGTCAGTCACTTTTTTCAGGGCCGTCGTAACTTTGAACAATGACGTGTCGTAAGGCGAGGACTACCTCTACAAACCAGTATTGAATTGTGCCCCAACCCAAGACAAAAAATATATATATATTTTTTTCCTCACAGAAAATGTTTATGGGTTGATTTGCTGGCCTTATTTATAAAAGCTCCCCAGAGCTTTGAAAAACCTCTATTTATTTATTTATTTTGCTGAGCATCGGCATTTCGGAGGGAAATGCTGCAACTTTGAAAACTTCTTAGATTGTCTAAGGCCGAATGTACATTCCTGTGAGATATAAATATCAATTTGATTAGCTAGCAGGTCTTGTCAGATACAGTGTCTGATCTCCTCAGTCATTTGAGCGATGACGTGGTCTGAGGGCTTCTGTAAAAGGCTGCGGGGGTCTTAACTCAAGCCTATATAAGACGGAGGCTCAGCTCCAGCCAAGACTGCAAGGGAAGAAATCTCCTTAGATCATTGTCTTGCCTCTTCTCCCTGCTTTGGAAAGCAACCTCAAGGTGAGTTGAGCACAGCCAAGTACCAGTACTATGATGATGATGATGATGATTTTTGCTGTTGTTCTTCCAGTCCGGAGCGAGCCTTAGGATCTTAAGTAGCACAACTGCTTAGGAAGGAATTTGGCGTCTCAAAGACAGAAAGCCAACAGTTCTGTTTTGTTGTGGTTTTTTTCAGCCAGGCCAAAGATCCTGAAATTGCACGAATTGGGAATCTGACGTGGAAACTACCTTTGACTATCTCAGTGGGAGAGAGAGAGAGAGAGACAGACAGACAGAGACAGAGACAGAGAGACAGAGAGACAGAAAGGAATAGAGAAATAGAGAGAAATAGAGAGAGGGTAAGAGAAAGGGAGAAAGAAAACTAAAGAGAAAGAGAGAAAGAGAAATAAAGAGAGAAAGAGAAAGAGAGAAAGAGAAATAAAGAGAGAGCAAGAAAAAGAAAGAAATAGAGGTAAGTAAAGATAAATAGAAATGAAAAGGAAGAGAGAAAATGAGAGAGAAAGAGAAAGGAAAAGAGAGAAAGAGAAAGAAAGAGCAAAGAAAGCAAAAAAGAAAAAGATTGAGAAAGGGAAGGAAGGAAGGAAGGAAGGAAGATAAGAAAGCGAGTTAAAGTGAAATAGCGAGACAGAGAAATAGAATTAAAGAGAGAGAGAGAGATGATAAACAGAGAGAGAAAGAGAGAGAAAGGAATAGAGATGAAGAGATAGAGAGACAGAGATTTCACGAAAGATATTCTCGTTGCTAGTTTTTGGTTGTTTTTAATATCTTAATCTACCCTTTAACTCTGTTTTTCGAAATGCATTGGGAGGCTGCAAATTCTCTTTCGTGATTCTGCCAGTGTTCTTCCTTGCGAAGATTTCCACGTCTTGCGGGTCTCGTCTTGAAAATGTTACTAGTGTGCCATTTAATTTCTTTCTTTCTTTTTTTTAACCTCCTCCCAGCTCTGAGATGGCATTCGCTGGAATAATGACTGATGCTGAGATTGCAGCTGGTTTACAAAGCTGCCAAGGTAATTTCTATAGACCTATCCCTATAGACAGATTTTTTTTATATATAAAAAAAAAGCTTGTGTATCGAAAAAAGTCGTGGATTCAAATATGGAAGAGGAGAGGCCATCAACTTCCCAACTTTCATCCTGACCCCACCATCACTACTCCAACATTCCCAAATGTCTTGGGTGGTTTTAAAAAAACAGCCATCTAATATTTTTTTCTGGAGGTTGTGAATCAGTGGTGAAATTTATTTTTTTGTTACTACTGGTTCTGTGGGCGTGGCTTGGTGGGCATCGTAGGGGAAGGATACTGCAAAATCTCCATTTCCACTCCACTCCAGCGGAAGGATACTGCAAAATCCCCATTCCCTCCCCACTTCTGGGGGAAGGATACTGCAAAATCCCCATTCCCTCCCCACTTCTGGGGGAAGGATATTGCAAAATCTCCATTCCCACCCCACTCTGGGGCCAGCCAGAGGTGGTATTTGCCAATTCTCTGAACTACTCAAAATTTCCGCTACCGGTTCTCCAGAACATGTCAGAACCTACTGGATTTCATCCCTGTTCTCAATGTTTTATTAGTGTTAATGTTTTATAGGGAAAACAGTTGTTCCTAAATTTAACATATTAAAACCAGGCACACCTCTTTTTATAATGTTAACAAATTGCTAAAGAAAGTGCAGATTACGCCACTAAAAATCAGTCATTGTAAAACATTTTTGAGTTGTTTTCTGATCTTGGACAGAGATCCTGATTTTTCTGCCCTTAAATCTCTTAACCGTAATATTTAGGATGGTTACCTTTCAGCATTTCCCCATCGTCTGCTCTTTGCTGGATTACAGTGGCCATCATCCCCATCCAGCAAGGCTGATGGGGCAGGGAGAATTGCCAGCCAAAAACATCTGGAGCATTTCATCGATTTTGGAGTGCGATCAGCTGCAGCTGGACTGTTCAGATGAATTCCGTTGCATCAGCAAAATATAACCAAAATCCCCTTATAATGAAGTTGTGGGGGAAAAAAAAACAACCTTGTGACTTTTTTAGGTTGTCCAAATTACAAATTAGCACCCAAAGAATACAGAAACCATGGGGTTCAGCTCTCCGAGAAGTAGCTATCGCACAAAATTCCTTTAAAAATACGGATCAACCAAAAGCTTCCCAAAGTCCCTTTAAAAATCCCAGAACCTGGATGCCTAAAATGATGTTCGGATTTGGCACAGTGGAGGAAGGACTTTTCTAGGGGTTTAGACACCCACCCGCTCACTTACGAACTCTGCCTAGTCTTGAAATGTGACCCCTGGCATTCCTTCCCGTCTCTAAATATGGCCATGCAAATACCATACAATCCGGGCAAGAAGAGATACGATGTTTTTCCTGCATGAAAAAACGGAACCTCTGCAGAATCGGTTCGAACAGATTGTAGCAATGATGTTAGTCGATTGATGTAGCAATGATGCCACGTTGACTGCAAAAGTAAGACGCCTGATTGATGCTTTTAACTCAACAGCTTCTTAAGGAACTGTGTTCTTTACATGCCACCTAAAGCTGGAAAGCTCGAAGGCTCTTGTGTTTGACACGTTCTCTTCTCCCAAGTGAGGGATAGTACAAAGATGCCGTCCTGGGGATGGTAGGATTGTCCATCTTTCACTTCTGGAGAGGGTGGCTGCTCTAGGCTTTAAGCTTCCTGGAGTAGCTTTAGGAGATCAAAGCATCTGAAGGAAGCCCTCCAGCCAGGGATGAGTGATAGGTATCCCTGGGACGGAGACGGGTCTCTGAAGATTCACAGGTCCTCTCTAAGCATCTCCTAAGACCTAAGCTAATGCCTTTCAGATATAGTGGGTGTTAACTTCCATACTTCCCAGTCGAAGGAAGGAAGGAAGGAAGGAAGGAAGGAAGGAAGGAAGGAAGGAA